>JXPQ01011845.1:1160-13369 GCA_001014675.1 Ephydra gracilis
CACATTGCAGCAGAGGTGTTAGATAGGCCTCGCTCCAAAACCATTGGAGGGCTTTTATACCTTGCATTGGTATAAAAGTCGAAATGGCATCCATTGGACTTCATTTATGATCTCCTTTAGGGCGTGATCCGGGTGCAATGTACCGTGTTTAAAGGTCGTTCATACGACCAACAAGCACGTTAAATGCACGACATATATGTTCCTTCCATACAGAGTCTGATATCACCCTGATTCTCTTCCGTCTTCTATTTTCAATCGAAATTTCCTCTTCTCTTATATTTAAAGGATCATTTTCATATTTGTTGGTTTTATTGGCAGAACGAAAAGCAAGATTTCATTTTACAGTTTGCACATGTTAAGCCAAAGAAACAAAAAAGTAATCAAGCAAGAGGTCCTTAACCTTATTCCAACATATGTAAAACAAAAGAAGAAAGTGTAAAAAAAGGATAAAATCTAAGTGCTATAATTTAGAATTATAAATAAAAAGTATTAATAATAATAAATGTTAACATGAGTATTGACGTATACAATCAGTATTCAACAATATACGCTAAGGTTTTCGTGAAAATTGTAAAATTCATCAAGCGCATCTTCTCTTTCAGATTGTATCTTCATCAATTTCAGAACATTCTTGGTCTTTCTTATTAATTTCTTGCAATCTCATATCTATCCTTCATTTTTGGCCAATCAAAAAAAATTATAAATACGTTTTGTACTTCCATACCTAACATACCAAATTTGGTAGAAGTACATACTACAAACCTTGCGTGTTCAATTATTTTTAAAGAACAATCGCTACAAGGAACAATAGTTTAGAGCAAAAATACTATCTGCAAACAACAACAAAAAATATAAAAAAATTCTCGGGCATTTCCCTTTTTTTACTATAATGAAATTTGGGATGATATAAGTTTTATTCGAATTCCAATAGTGTAATCAAATGTCAATTTATAAAAAAAAGAGTTTATGAATCAAAAGTGTAGCCAAGTCTTAAGGTGTCACCACATACCACTAAATTAATTTAAAAACTTTTATATGAATTATTTAAAAAAATAAAATTATAAAAAATTCTTCAACTAAAAAAATAATTTCAAGCAAAAGTTTTAAGAGGTGTCTTTTGAGGTCTTTGGTCGACATAATGTTGAACTGTATGCAATTGTTTGTCCATACGTTTAAGAACCCATATAGAGTGACCAAAATGCAAGCCGATCTGATCAGCATCACCACCGATTTAGTTCTATTCGACCGTCATCAAACTTGGTACCCAGGATGTATCTCTAAAAAATTTGGGAATACAGATGCCACCGAGCCATGCAAATTAAGTACTAATCAGGTTTGCGTAGAATCCAGAAGAACTTTCTTTATGTTTTACGCCAATTCACCGGCAAATAAAATAAAAAGTCAATGACATGAGCCTTAGCTGATTCAAACCTAAATGTGAACGGAAAACGTTCACGGGCAGATTTAGTATAGTTATCTAGTAAAAATTTAGGGTTGAACGCCACATTTCTGAACTATTTCGTTTAAAATGCGGATTAACCCATAATTCAGGAATAAAAAATGCATTCAAAATTGGAACTTAAGATAGTGTTGATATTATTAATTAAAAAAGAATCGAGATGAGTGGGAAACAGACCATGTTTTGGTCCTTAAATATTCGGAGGCGGCATGTATCGTACTGCCGACCTAAGTCTGATGCTATTACTCACTAAAATACAATGCAATTATAAATGATTCCCTATGTTGCGAAACAGCCAAATACTGGCAGGCAGAGCGGTGGTAACATTAATGGTGCTGGATTGTGTGATTCGATGGAGTTTTTTTTACTTTTCTTTTACAAAAAGAAGAAGAAGAATAAGAATGCCAAGTAAGCAAAAGGATATTTGGCTTCTAACATAAATGGGAGAGTAATTGCGATATTATTGAAAGAGAATGGAATGATTATATTAGAGGAGAGTTATTTCGGTAATTTAACCCAAAATTTTTTATTAATTGGCGACGCATAACAGTTGTAAGAGAATTGTGTTGAGCAACATGTCGTCTTTCATAAATTTGCAATTGTTCTATCATTAGCAACATTTGTTGAACATAAGATAGTTTATTTGTCATGTCACTTCTATAAGTAGTGGTAATGCATGACATACAAATGAATTATAATAAAGGCATTTTGTATTAGAGAAGGGATTGAATTGGAAAATGCTATAAACACTTTTGGAAATGAAAGAATTTTCAGAAAATTCCAGAAACATAACAGTGGAAATTTGAAGTGTCCGAAGAAAATAATTAATTGATAACTAATTAAGTTCTTGTGTATTGATTTAAAATTTTCGGTGTTTACTTTTAACTCAATTTCATCTGCGAAGCCATGAAGGAAAAACTTGAACCGCGATGTAGAAAATGTATTAAAATTATAGAAACTTTGTGGATTTCATTAGCTAACAAAATCGTGTTGAATTTTCCTATCGAGGAATGATGTGAACATGAAACAGAAAATTTGTTTCCATTCCTTCGAAAACCTGTTCTGTTGCAGCTGCCCGAATAGTTACCATATAAATTTAGATCGAAAGTACAAGGCTCTAGTCATATGAAAATTAAACATCATCAAATGGCCGATGATGTCAAAAGAATGCATTTAATTAAAAACAATGGCGCATTAAAGCAAAAAAATAGCAGAAAGAATCGGTTAAAAAGTAAGGTTGATCGGCTTTGGCCAACAGTATTTTTACATCGCTTCGAAATTATTACAAAACATAAGTAATCAAAATAAACCAAATACTTTCAAACAAAAAAAAGTAATAATAATAATAACAGAAAAATGCTTGGACCTCATAATTATAAATTACATTGTTGAGTCTGGCTTATTTTACTTAGAACCCTCTTTCCAGCGAGCATAGGTGTCCAGGTGGTACTTTAGATTTTCATCAAATTATGCTCACTTTTGTGAGACTCATTCATTATATTTATTTAAACCCATTTACGAAAATTCGTTGAATTTAATTGTGAGTGCAGAACCCATCTTCGGACCTCATAGGTGTACTGAGGCTACTTCTTTCAAAGAATCAATCTGATTCAAGATCGTAGATGTTGAAATTATATATTTATAATGCCAACTTTTGTGAAAATCGAATTGCTGGTTCCAGAAAAATCGACGAAAATTCAAATGTACTCAAAAAGTTGTTTTGTTAAGTATAAAAACTCGTAATCGACGGTATCTGTGGAACGGCAAAAGCGACTCTAAAAATTTCAAGTTTTGTGGAGCTTTGTCAGTTGAACTCGAAAATTCGAAATATCATGAAAAGCAAAGGCTGTGCCCTTTGCACTTTTTGCGTTCAAAATAAAAATTCGCTCGTACGACGTGTGCAATAAAATGGTTTGAGAATGGATAAAATCGATAAGGGAATTAAAAATATATATATACACATTAAAAAGGAACAACTATAATTTTAATGAAAAATATAAGGACTAAAACATCAAATCGGCAGTACACTTATCAGCTGTATAAGTATAAAATATTAAAACTGACTGTATACTGACGTGTGCTTACAGTCAATAAAAACATTCCTCATAATATTAGCTCGCTTATGTCGCGGGCGATTAGTATGCTTCTCTTCGATTTATGTCTCATTTCTAAAATATACACGTTTTCATAATATTCAATCTGAATTAGTGTCTATGAATCTAAGCTATCATAACTAATTTCCTTGTTCCCACCCATCCAAAATTGCAATGAATTTCACTGAACGACTTTTAAATATAATTCGTGTTATACAATTGATTGAGCTAACCGGAGAGGTGTAGGCTTGCCGCCAGTGCTCATGAATTAATTTAGTTAATATATTTTTTTCCAGCTAATCTTATTCAGAATTAATTAGACTTTAATGTACATAAACGCATTTGTAATTTACACGTTTATTTATGTTTTACTGATGGCTTAATGCCGATATATTCAGTTAGTTACTATACATACATGTTAAATTTGAAGTCTACGAAATTGCCAGCTGAATAAATGTGAAATTTTCAAAAAATTGTTATGTGTTACTGATGGCTTAATGTCAATGTATTAACTAGAGAATATTAATTTGGTTTAAAAAAATGGAAAATTGTTTTGTGAAACCGGTACGTCCATTAAAATGAACGCCTACGCTGTACGAAGCATCAAAAGGCAGAGCAAATTACATAAATAATTGAAATTGATGAGAAGATTGACTGTCACTATACGCTTATAAAAATAAAAATTTTATTGAGTGCATCGTTTTCCACATTGCCAGCGTGTTTGCACAGTATTCTAAATTAAATGCTGAATTGAGTGAGAATTTTCAATTTACGTCAAGCACGGATGAAAATGAAAAAAAGTATAGTTTTGTTTTCTGTGGGAGCACTTACCATGAGGTTACTGAGTTTGAGACTTGGTACTGTTTCCTGTAATGAGCTTTTGGCACTCAATCGTTGAAGAAAGCTATTTGTTGCATTCGTTGTCTCCTCTTGGCTATTATATGTTGAGGAATTTACACTATGTATTGTACTATTGCTACTGCTATCATTTAGCAAATAATCTTGCGCCTTACTATCGTCGACAATGTAACCACCAACATTATATGCCGCATAGTCTTCATCAAGGGCCTCACTAATTTGGAGAGCTGACGATGGCCACTGGTGGTGTGACAGCTCTTCTGTTGTTGGTGATGCTTGTGATTGTGGTTTCGACACTATTAATGAAAACGATGGTAATGTACTGAATTTGTTGAGACTGGGTGCCGTATGATGAAGATTATTCGTGTGCTGGTGAAGCTGTTGTAGGCTATGATTATTTTGGCATGAACTACTTGTGCTAAAGTTTTCGAAATTTGTGTTGTTCGGTAAGAGTTGCGTGGGGTTTGATTTAAGCACTGTGCTAACATGAGTGCCGACTGTTACTGTTGGCGAGGGTGTTGGCGGGTTTGACCAACGTGATGATGTCGTTTGCACGGTTTGTGAGCGAATGACTTGCATAGCGCCATTGGCGTTATGTGATTGTAATACTTCAAGCTGTTTGCGTTGTGTATGTTGTGTACCATTAGGTTTGGATATGTTTTGGGAATCGGATATCTGGAATTAAAAAGGATACTTATGAGCAATTTTAGGAACAGGAACTCTAGGTGCTAAAACATCGGAGAGCTTATTTTGTTATTGTATTCCTAGACTATAAATTGCTGTTGTGCTGTAATGTTTGGTTCTGTGTGCCGAAAAGTGCAATTCTTTATTTGGAGGATGATTTAATGATTGTAATTATTTTGATTTAATTGTAAAATAACTTAATTGAAGCTTCATAATCTAATTTTACAACTTAACTACCAAAGACGATTAATTCCGCGATTTAACTTAAAAACCAGTTCTCATAAGAATTTAGTACCAGGTTTGGAGAGAAGGGATATGTAGGGGACCATAGAGGAGGTCATAAACTAAATTTCATTTTAAAGAATTGCGTCAAGAATACTTTCATTCACAATATTATTATATAGCGTAATCAAAATTGGAAGAGTCGGTCCTATCCCTGCATTTATGTTCCTCTTTTCAAAATATTTAGAAACAGAACTTCAGTTCCATGATATTATTTTAACGAAGCATGTCGTTAGTTTGGCAAGGCCCTCATAATTCAATAACGATTACATTTGTGTCTTCAATTTCTTGGATTTGCGTGCACTCATTTAGCAAAATTACACTCAAATCATCATCAAGAATAGTTTTTTTAAATACTTTTAAAGCTAATAGTTTTTTTGTGAACGGCGTGTCCCTCTTTATAGCAAAGGAAAACTCCGAAGTTATTGATTCATTTAATCTCTTCAAGAATGAACTAATGCTCAGTTTCAGCATTAACGCCGTACGTGACGGTTTAATGTTTTGAAAGCAACTGCAAAAAAAATTTAAATAATGCGCCTGAGCACAACTCATATGTTGATACAGGGTTTCTTACTTATATCATGGAAGATGTCCTTTACAAAAAAACATTTAAAAAATTTTGAAGTTTGTTTACTAATGCAAAACGGGCTAACAACAATACGTTGTTTTTTTCCCTTCACAACAAAAATTGATCGTTTCACCGAAAGAAAAAGGACTATAAATAATTTTGTCAATCAGAGCAATGTTTTTTAAGTCAAACCAGTTCCTTTTGACTTTTTAAGGATAACTTACGTACTTACTTATTGTGTTACTACCACCTGGTATAGGTCGTGGCCTAGGCGATCTTGCGATGCCATTCTTCCCGAAGTCTTAGAGTTTGGCACCAGTTAGGGATATTTAACGTTAAAACATCATTTAGGACCTAGTCCGCCCAACGCAGGTATGGCTTTCCTTTTCAGTGAGTACCGTCACTCGGATAGAAACCAAGCACTTTACGAGAAGCTGCAAATTGAACTGTAAGAGCGATATGACCTTGCTAACGTAGCCGCTGAACTCTTATCCGTTTGACTTTGTCAATACCATGGTAGATTTCGTACAGATCTTGATTCCACCGGATGCGCTAGGATTTTCCATTCGAAAACACCCAGTGCTTGCTCAAGAGATCTTGTAAGCGTTCAAGCTTTGGCGCCATACATCAAGACGGGCACTATGAGCGACTTGTATAATCTGGTTTCCTTTTTTCGAGAGAGGGCTTTTTAACTCAATTGGTTAGTAAGCTTATAGTAACACTTGCTAACAAAAGTAATCCAACGTTTGATTTCGAGGCCGATGTTATTATATACATTTACACTTAACCGCTTCGATCTTGAAGTTTTTCATTTCAACAGACTCACCTCGGCTAGAATCTTAACAAGTTGACACAAAGTGCTTTGTGTTGCTATCGGTGACTTTTAGACTCATCTTCTGGTCTTAGTCAACGAATTCGGAGAATGCCGCGGTAGCTTAGCGTTTACTTTGGCCAATCATGTCCACATCATCAGCGTAAGCGGGATGTACCACGCTCTTGTAAGCAATTGTATACTGTGCGTTAATCCTGCCGCACAGATGAGTTTCTCGATCACCAAATTGTTCGTAAAAAAAGTCGTTGGATAGAGAATAATTGACGCTATTTGGGCATCTTTCTTCAACACAGGGCACAGAACAGGGAAGAGAACAGGGCAGAGAATACACAATTGCCCAACTCTTTTCCACCAGCTTCGGAAAATTCAGCTGGGAGTCCATCATATCTACTTCTTCATGGTCAAGTGGTGGAACCAAACTGGAGTTTTGAGTGATCGTTGCGGTTAGGTTTGAAATTTCAGTGGTGTTATTGTGGGCGTGATCAACGTTCAGGATATTATTTAAATGTGCTCTCCATAGGCATAGTGAGCTTTTGACATCAGTTACCAGATCATCCTCTAGATCTTTGGAAAAAAAGCTACGGTCTTGAAACCTTCACTCATACGCTTGATCTTTTGAAAGAATTTTCGAGCTTCATTTTCTCATCTCGATTTCTTTATTTACTGTCCTTTCATGGACTCATGTTTTTTCAGCTTGCCGGCAGTCTTTGTCATACCATGTGAGTTTTCTAGGTATACGGAACCCAATCTTCTCCTCAGCAGTTCACAGACTTGCAGCAATGTGTTGGCACTACTCGTTGAAATCAGATGCTGTAAGAAGTTGAAGAAAGAGTTCATGAAGGCAATCGGAGAATGCTGCTGCAGTCTCTTGCAATCGGATGCTCTGGACGTCAAATTTCCGCTTCGCTCGGTTGCGCATTGTATTGTTGGCGCGTAGACGCATTCTTACCTTGGGAAAGACAAGGTAGTCGTCGGAGTCTATATTGGTACCCCACAGTGTTCGCACAGCCACTATGATTGAAGCATGCCGTCCATCAATCACAGTATGATCAATTTGATTGCGCGTTAATTCATCTGGAAACTGCCATGTTGCTCTTTGTATTTCAAAATACCGTTGGCCCACAGATACCTTCCTTACCGACTTTCGCATTGAAATCGCCAACAACGATGTTAACGTCAGCCTTTTGGTATTTCTCGTAGGGAGTCTCCAGTCTGTCATACAAGCCATCTTTAGTATCGTCATCGTTATCAACTATCGGAAAGTGGGTACAAACCGGGCTTGTATTAACGAGTTCAGTCTTTATGGGAGAAAGTCGTTCATCCGCTTTCGTGAATCTCGAGACCTGGTGTCCTAGTCTCTTACCTACTGCGAACCCGCATCCGAGCTCGTGTCGTGAAACATGACCACTGTAGCAGACGGACTTTCTCTTTAAGCAGTCGTGGCCCCGCCATCGTACTTATTTGAATGTTACATCAGCCTTCACATATTAAATTATGTTAAATATATTCAAATGCGAAGGAACGGAAGCGTGGTGGTATGTTAACGTGAGCATGGGTGAGGTAATAAATACTCAGGTGCCCATTACTATTACGAACGCATTTATAAAATTTTAACTCTTGAAATATCATTGAAACCTTATGAAATCTAAACAGCATTGAGTTTAAGTAGTTCATTGCCCACTTTTCAAATGTAAATGGTTAGCCGAGCAGTTGTAGTTGTAGTTTATGCTATTACATTGGGCAGTATGAATAAAAAAATAGTGTCTAAAAGCAAACATTAAAACATGTTTAGGTAAAATAGTACCGTCACTCAATTAACGACTGTAAAAACGTAATGCTGCGAAGTATATTAATCCATTTACAGTGCAAAAAATTATTTTATAAAAATAAAACCCAATTAAAATGTGTTCTAAAAATCAATCTTAAAAATTGTAAAGTATATATACGAGGACAGTACCCGTCTTAGAAATAAAGACGCAATTTTTTTCGAGCAATTTTATTATTTTTATTTTTTTAGGAAGAATCACTTCTACTAACATTCCTATCACTTTTTTTACACGTCCGAAAAATAGGATTTGTGGAACTCTAGCTAGATAATGACTTCCTCGTTTCAGCGAGTCAATTTTTCATATTATGAAACAAGAAACCTTTACAGGGAGCCTGATCAGATAACAACGGTAGCTGTGGTAGTAATTCATAACGAAATTCATGGAATTTAGCAGTTAGTTTGAAACAGCACCTTTTTTTTCGCTAAATGCGACCTCTCGTTTTCAGTGATCGTTGTGCCTTTTTCTGGGAAATTCATAAGGATGACGTCTTTTCCATCCCACAAACTCGTCACCTTGAACTTTCACACCGATGGGAAAGTCTTCACTTTCTTCGGAGCACATTGACATGATTCTGTTAATGGCCGTTGTGGTCGAAACTTTACGGCCTCTGGCACTTCTCAAACTTTCTTTCGTCGATCAGCGAGAATTATGTGGTGAAATTATTGAATTATTAGCTCAGCAGCATCGTTTGCCGGTTTTCCTGATCACTCCTCATTTAAAACGGACGTTTGACCACGTTTAAATTCGTTGTACCGATATTATAAAGAGCATCCAACTTTGCTTTTATCTGCTTTCATTTTTCCTACCTCAAAAGACAAGCAAAGCGAATTTCTGAACGATGCTGCTCTGCTTTCCTTTTAGCGAAACACGTTTTACTTCAATGGCTATCAAATCCAACCTTACCTATCAATCAGTCTGCATTTTTTTCCTAATTACTGTCCTAAAATACGGGTACTTATTGAATCGCCTTCGTACTTCAGCAAGATAAGCATTAGCCTGTTAAAGTTGAGAACATCTCAAAATTTTCCTGTTAACAATATTTATATTCATTAACATATGCTGGCTACACAGAACATAAAAAATGATGCTGCAGCAATGTTATGACTAAACTAGACTCCACGTGATACCGATACTGGAATTAAGACTTTGTTGTATAGATGTTTCTTATTAAGTGAAATCGGAAAATTTTTCTAGAGCAGGGGCATTCCATCGGTATGTTCGTGAACGTGGAAACGGAAATTGTGCTGCTATATCACCTTAACTGATGACGTTTTAGAATTTAGTATATTAACATCTCATCTAAAATTATCGTTGCCAATGAATAAATCTTATAATAATCTTTGTAGCGGTTGGGTTGAAAAGTTCGTTGATGGGTTAGATCTATATGATTTGAAATTAATCCCTTAATCTTGAAACAACGCGTGTTTGAAAGTTGACTGACTATAAGTTAATAAGATAGAGCATTTTGATTGAAGCAACATTTGTTGGTTCGAAAAAAATGAAAAAAAAAAAAACAATTGATAGACATTATTCGAACCATCAGGAAAATCAACCATTTACAACTGGTTTACTAAGTTTGAACGTAATGAAATGAGTATCGATGACGAAACACATTTTGGAAACCCTAGACCAGCTGTTACCAATGAAAACAACATAAAGTCCGTTGAATAATTTCGCATGACTCAAAAGTGAAGTTGATTGAGATTGCGGAGACCGCAGAAATCATAGAAACGTACGGGACATATCGTGCATAATTATTTGGGTATACGAAAGGTTTCTTCAAAGTGGGTGGCTCGCGAGCTCATAATCCACCAAAAATTACAACGGATTTATTATTTTGCCCTATTGAAGCGCTGTTTCTCAAGTTAATGTATAGTGTCAGAAATCATTGAAAAAGATGGCAAAATTGTATGAATTGGGCTTTGATTTACTTCCTCCTTCTCCATATTTTCCAGATCTAGCTGCCAGAGATTTTTTGCTTTCCTCGGACTTCAAGAGAATGTTTGCTTGAAATAAAGTAAGGGCCGACGAAAAGGTAAATGCCGAAACTGTGACTTATTTTCAGGCTGAAATTTAATTGTACTATAAAAATTGTATTGAAATATTAAGTGACCGCTATAATGACTTTCCCTTGAAGTCAACTTTGTAGAGAAATCAAATTAAATTCAATCAAACTCGTGAGCCAATTTGTCATAGCGGATTTATATCACGCTTAAGGGAAACTGGAAGGATGTGACCATTGGCATGTTGGAATTGTAATTTTACCATTAATATCTGTTTTTTGAATAATACTTTAAAATTCTAGTGGTCTTGCTTAAGCAAAAAAAGATTCCACCAATTTCGGAGATTGTCAGAGCCGGTTGCAATTGCGATACATCATTGTAAATACGTCAATCTATGAGCGATGGCTGTGAATTTTAGACATTGAATCATATAGGGAAAATTAAAATATATTTCAGAAAAAAAACCAAATTACATAATAATGGAAAAACGTTAAATCTCTTTAAAGCTGCAAAGTACATTAAAAATGAAAATATTATCGCACATACATACACGCACATACAGTACAAAAATGTATAAAAACAAACAAGCACAAGTATTCAATCGTTTTATTATATCAGCTTTTATTTTTTGGCAAATTTTAAAAAATGAATGTGACATTATCATGGTCTTTAATTGGATGCCTCATTCAAGTGCGTTATGACATCAGTGCAAAATGTTCGAATTCGCCATTGGCAGACGATTGGCAACAGATTAACTGAAGTAAGCCTCAGCAACTGGAAACTGAAAGTAATACTTTTTGTTCATCGCTAAAATGAACTTCATGAATTTAATGAACCCATCGCATTAATCAAAGCGTGCAAGAAAAATTGTAGGACCGCATACATTTTTGGAAGATCGGGCACGGCAGGTAGTATATATTACTTGAATCGAAATGTTCTCGGAGTTTACAGGCTTTGTATGACGGGTGGAATAGAACGGGAACAATACCGACATTGATGTGAAATCGTGTATTGCGTTTTTTAGTTTAGTAGAAAGACTACCTATGTCAAAATTGGTTGAAAATATTTGGTTGAATTTTGAATTTTGGATTTTTCACGTGGTCAGAAATTTGGCGAGTGGATTAAATTATCCATTAATATCCAGACAAATCGATGAATATTTAAATTTAATATGAAATTAAGAATAAATCAAAAACTATGTGCAAATAATATTACGAAAAATTCTTGCTGAGAAAAATGCAAATATTCCCGAAAATCTATGAATTTTCGTAATCGAAAAATTTATATTATTAAGTAGTAAGAATTGGCATGATCTTGTGAATTTAAAAAATATATCAAATCCAACCCAAATATTCCATGACTGTGTTACACTGTTCCAAAAAAGGACATGATTGAATTAAAATGAGATGTACCCCGAGTATACCAATAAAATCCCAAAAGAGGCTTTATGCCGAATTTTTCCACAGTTATTATTTAAATTTAGCGAAGTTTCATTATACAGTGAACATTCATAAAAATAAGTTGTCTACAGAAAATGGCCTTGATTCAATGGAAACCAGAGGTACTTCCAGCACACCTATGTATTCCCAACGGATGTTTTA
>JXPQ01011920.1:5403-16066 GCA_001014675.1 Ephydra gracilis
CTTAAATATCTCTTTCGTTCAGTATCCAGCTTTGTTCAAACTTTTTTTTCGAATAGTTTTAAAGCATAGGAAATTTTTCTGCGAATCTTGAAAATATGGAAACACTTTTCGCGTTCAACTAGTACCAATTCAAAGATTTTGGTTTGACCTCCGGTATCGGCTGTAGGCTTTTGACCAGGAGGGTGTAGTGAGTACACAGCGTCGGACAAGCATCCCAAGTTAGTAACCTTGTGTAGCCATATGTACTGTCTACGCAGCATGGACAGCTTCCATGGTTTGATATGAGTCTTACCTTACTTCGAAATGTTTGTTTCCACAGCCAACATGTTGGAGGCAGAATAGGCGCCTCATCAATGAATGGGATGGTACAATTGGTACAATAAACGTATACTTAGTATGCACCACCGGACCTTTTGGTCGCTATGGCCACCCACCGCATAAGATAGTCTACGCCTGGATCTAATCCGTCATATGCGTTGACTTTCAGACAGTGTGTACAAGTCTAACGCTCCGTTCAGCTCCCACTTTTTAGGACTGGCATCTTTATAGGTTTTTATTAAGCGGAGCACACGAGCAAACCCTACTGGAGAAACAGCTGGTAAGGTGTTTGTTTCCAATCCAAGTGGTGGTACTCGCCGAAGATGAAGGTAAAACCTGCGTTGGACTGCCGAGGTCCTAAGCAATGCCACAATGTTAGGGATCCGCAACTGGCGCCGAACTGCAAGACATCGCGAAGAATGGCGCCGCAGTATCGCTGAGGCCAAGCCCTATACCAGGTTGTAGTGGCCTATTAAGTAAGTATTACTGTAACCTTTTAAATCTGCTGAAATAGAAAATGCGTGAAAAATATCCAGTTTGCAGACGACAAAATTCTTTTCTCAAGGACAATCCACGATGTCACAAGAGCTATAGAACTACGAAATAAGATTAGAACTGTTCTACGGTCAACATTCAATCTATTCGTTTGTGAGTTCCAACCATTTTCTGACCTAAAGAAATGCATGCATGAAAAGCGTTTTTCATCAAATGATGCGATCGCGTATTTTGCAGTCCTGTTAGCTTCATTTTTTAGAAAACGAATGCATAAATTGTAACCTAGTTGGGTGAAGAGCGAGAGGGACAAACAGAGATCAGAGAGAATTCACTTCATCAAAGAGTATTTTTCGAAGCATTAAATTTTGTGTTTCTTAACGAAATGCAAAGCTTATTGAACGGCCTATTCAAATGCCTCACACCAACACGCAAATTCAAAAAACATTGTTTGTGTAATGCTGGCATAAAGGGGGAAAGATATTTCTAGCAGATGGGGGATTGGTTTTTTCCATGCTCTTATTATGCTTTAAACTCCTTAGAGAGTCAGAATCTCTTCAATCATATACCAGTCACTATTTTGTAAAGCAATGCAGAAAATCTGGCTTACTGGGTAGCATGGCGATGGGTGCTGTTGCACACTTTTCGTTGCAGCACAGCTCGTTTGCTGTACTTTCAGCGCTCTTAATAGTTCAACCAAGCGCGACAAAGTTTATCTGCGAACGTTTAAGCGTAATGCCGCATGATCATACCAACCAGGCCAAGTTCGCAATCATTGCTGCTAGTAATCTGATTTTTTATTGCCGATTCGCGATTCCCGTTTCTTTCACTTCTTGTGCGACTTTGAATTTATTTTCATGCCACGAACAGCACTTATTGCCGTCTGTACTTTGTTTCTTCACATTTTTACAGCAAACAAACATGAATTTCATTGTTGTTGCTGTGGCATTTTATAATTGCTAACATTCAGCAGTTGAGCCAGTTCAGCTTTAATGCGCGAACACTGCAACTTGTCAGCGCAAAGTTTATGTTCATTTCAATTCACAATGGGCAGCAGTACGGCGAAGTCAGGGCATGTTCTTGAGAACTGCTCGGACATGTGTTGCATTTCCTTGCTGCTATCGCAACGTTGACAATTGAAAATGCTGTTTGTCGTATTTGTGTTGTTGTTCGTTGTTCGTTGTGAGTTGTTAGCATTGCTGTTAGCACAGCTAGTGTTTGTCGCCTGTCAATAAATAGGTTAAATGATTAAGCGCTCGTTGGCTTTTTTAATGAATTATTTCTGCAGTTTATTTCATACGAGCTGTTTTGCAAGGCCTGTATGTCGCTGACAGTGTGCACATGATTTCCGTTCGTGTGCCACTTAAATTTCTGCGATTGATTTTATTGCCATGATTCTTGTTATTTCGCTGGCACTCATTAATGCAGCGCGGCTGGCGCAAGTGCCGCTGCACGAGCAGCTGTGCGTTTAATGTTTGCCCAAGGTAAATGCGTCGTAATGATTATGTTAACAGCGCTCTGATGTTGCTGATGACAGCTGTTGATGTGCATGCATTTAATTTACTTTTCATATCTTTTTAATTATCTCAAAAGTAATTAACAACAGAACACACCTTCGCGCAACTTGCCAGCCGTTCTTGCCGTCGCTCCGGTGTTTGGTTGTGTGCGTTTGCTTTTTGGCTGCACACAAATTCATACATACATTACTAATGCATGCGTGTGTGTGCTTGCTAATTAATGTACGGCAGCGCAATTTGTTTATTCGTGCACTTAATTATTGCATTGTGCAGTTGTGGTCGCGATAAATCTTTTGTTTTAGCGTGCAGGTCACATTGGAGCCACTCCAAACATTAGGCAGCAGAGCTGCGGAACTTGAAACTTTGCCTTTACCTCGTCTGCACTTAATCAGAAAATTGCTCATTTCCCCAATTTGCTTAAGTTCTGCTCAAGCAGATTTTGTCAATAGGAAGTATAACGCGATGATGAACGCCGTGGCTGACAAAAACAACAAAATTTAAAAATAACTGACCTTTGAACGCAAATTGGGCATAAGAGAGATGGTAGAAGAGTTGGAAATAGCTTTTGGATCAATTCAAGTCATCATGGTTAATGATTTGAGCCTGAGGCAAGGCTTGTGCGGAAAGGCTTGAATTTTTTTCATAATAAAGTACCTCGCTGACATAGCAACAGACATTATTTCCATTGCCAAATGCAGATCGTTACTGGATACGAAGCTCACAACTGACTTGTCTTACAACGGTGTAGGGGCGAAACCACTGTCAAGGAGTGTTATTTGAGGATAATGAGCTACTACCGCAAATAGCATATCGTTTTCAGTTCTAAAAAAAAAGAGTAGTCACGAATGGTGTTTTGTATCGAGAGTTTCTTCTACGCTATGCACTATTTGCATGAAGTATTTCGCTAAAATAAACCGAATTTGTTGGCAACAACTCCTGGATGTAGCACCACGATAATGCATCGTCGTGCAATGTTATAATTATCCGTGAACATTTCGATTTAAACGAAATGAAAACTAAACGAGAATCAACAAAGTCACTCGATCCCTGCAACTTTTTCCTATTCGGTTAGCTCAGACCGCTTTGGAACAGCCAAGACGAGATCATGTTAAAAACGAAGATGCCTCCGTTGGCCATACCGGAAACAGAATTCAGAAAATGTGCTGAGGACTGCATCAAGCGCTGGCATGAGTGCGTTCAGTCTAAGAAGAATACTTTGGATAAAACAATACCTATTTCGTGTATTACTTGCCTTCAATTCCCTGAATAAATGCTGAGAACTTTTGGTTAGCATTGATGAAATTGAAATGAAAGCTACATTGAAAATTCGATCATGAGCAATAATACTCAGCAGTCATTTTTTTCTTGTATTGAGATTCTTCTACATTAAGAATTCTCATACAAAAAAACTTTTAATTACTTCCGAGAAAAAACTACCCATTGTCGCCATCAGAAGTAAAAGAACACCAATTTCACAAAAATTCGAGACTAATATTAAAAATTGAATATTATGTGGCAATATCGAAATTAAGTAATTCGGAATTAATGTGCTGGTTTTGCTCTCCACTAAACGAAAAAAATTCCCGATCACTCAATCTTGACACGGAAATACCAAAATATTTCGGAAATTTCCGAATCTGCGAGTCATTGAAATGTTATTAATTAAGTTAAAAGGTTCCCGTTGGCTTTGGCTGACAGTTTAATACATGTTGCTCGATTATTAAATAAAAACTGGAGCAGTACAGTACCTTCAATTAATCTGGATTAAATTCGGCAATTATGGCAAATTTTTTGTGCTCCCTTTTTGTGGATCACATAGTACGTACATTAATTATATTTGTTCACTAAAACTGGAGTTTAATAAAATTTGGATTTAACCTTTACATGATTAAGCAGTCAAACCTCTATTGAGACCACATAGTTGTACTAGAGGTACCTTTGATTTTCATATAATCATGCCTACATTTCATAACACACACATTGATTACATTAATATTCACTCAATACTGAAATTTCGTTGAATTTAAAAGGTAATTGTGCATAATTTAGCATTAAAACCTCTATTGAGACCAAATAGGTATACTGGAGGTACCTCTAATTTTCATCTTATCAAGCTCGTTTTTGGTGCACATATTGATTTTATTTATGTTCAGTAGATAATGAAAGTTCTTTAAATTAAAGTGGGAATTGTCGATAACTCTGCATTGGGCCTCTTTTGGGACTTTATAGGTGTACTGCAGGTACGTCTGATTTTTTTTCAATGTTGTCGTTTTCTTGGACTCGGTTACATGTTTTAATTTCCCGCTTAATTTTGAAATTTCATTGAAAAATATCAATTCCAACGGCTGCAGTAGGCTTAAGCCCGTAATTTTAATAAAACTGTTTATAAGAAGGTGTGCTGGAGATACCTGAAATATTATTCCGTTTTGCCCCGATTTTATATTCTTCAAAGAATAAGTGCGCCAAATTTGGTTGATCTACCTCAAGCTCTTTCTATTTCTTTCTATTTTGAGTTTACGGTGTTGCCGATCATATCCGTATGTATTTTGATAGGTCTTTGAACGCTCGTTCTGGCTGTTGCCAATTTCATTGGTGACGTGTTTAATAAAAACTGTAAAAATCAAACAACAACGGAATTTGCAAAACTATTGACATTTAAAATGAAAATTCAACCTATAATCATCTCAAATCGTCCTCATTGTCATCCCGTGTTGTAATTTGAGTTTTAAATGTTTTGAATGCTTAGCTCGTCTATTAAAAATTATGGTACCTCCACTTCGCCTATGTGTTCTCAAAACAGGCTTTTATGCTGAATTTTGCACAGCTATTATGCTAATTCAACAAAATTTCAGTACTGATGTAATACGAATATAATGAATGTGTATAACAAATGTGGGCGTGATTGCGCGAAAATCAGAGGGACCTCCAGTTTGCCTATGTGATCTGAATAGAGACTTGACTGCTTAAACATGCAAAGGTTACATTCAAATTTTATTAAATTTTGATGTTAAATGAACAAATATAATAAATGAACGTACTATTGATTCATTGAAATAACACACCTATGTGAGCCACAAAAGGGAGTACAAAACTTTTGCCAGTATCCAGAGTAATTTAAGGTACTGTACTTCTCCGGATTCTATTTAATAATATGATATTTAATAAGCGAAGCGTACTATACTGTCAGCCTAAGCCGACTGTAATCGTTGTATTTGTTTTATTTTGTTTTGTGTTACTCATATAAATGAAATTTCATTGTATTTGTGTTTTGACGGATACAAAATATGTAAAATAAATGCATTTGCACAAAATTGTTTTATTAGACACCTAGCCAGGATTTTTGTATAAAGTTAAAGTCTCCCAATACGCGATTTCCAATAACGCGGAAATTTTCAGGAACCTATTAATGCGTTGTAGGAGAGTTACCAGCACCACAAGTGTCTTGTGTTTTCGTTGTGCTCGTAATCGTCGACAACGTAATAAGACGAATAATTAAAGCACGTTGCTTCAGTTGCAGTTGAAGCACAAACTTGCCAACGCAAGTAACAGTGACGCTTAGTATTATCGCTGGTAGTGTGGCAAATAATAATGCATTCAGCAGATCGTATTCCGTAATATAGCTACCAGCTCGTATGCCACAGCTCCGTGCGGTGCAGAAATTCCTTCACTGGCTGCGCTTAATTGATTTTGTTAGTCAGCGCGATGCAAAACAACAGCAGTGCAATAACAACAGCATTTTAAAGGTGACTAATAAAAGTCTGTGCTTGGCTGCGCTTTAAGCATTGATCACACAATAAATTGCATGCGATTTTATTTGCCTTTTGCGTGTCCTTCGCCTCGCTTGCATTTTCAATTGTCATGCGCTTGTGTGTGCTGTTTGGCTTTGCCATGCACGGCTGAAAATGTGTGCATGCAATTAAGAAAGACACACAAATGTTGAAATGAACGAAAAACAAACAAGTAGTAGCTGACAACGAAATAAGTGCACAACTGCACATTGCTCGCCGAAACACTCCCGCAGGTATAATTAGCAAGGAACTTTAGTCTATGCAACTTATTGCCAGCAAATAAAACGCTAATTTATGTTCGAATGGCATTGCTAATTGGCTGTGGTAATCCATTGCTGATACCGGCTGCAGGCTAGCCACACTGCAGTTGGCTTGCTGCTGCGTAAATTTCAAAAAAAAATTTAGAAAAAAAAATTTAAATAAAAAATTATAAGCACGCTGCAAGCAGCATATTGATTGTAATTGGCGCTACTCGATTTGCCACACCAGCAAACTTGCATCGTTGCAACAAACACAGCAAGATAATAACGAGCACACAAAAAATGCATTTTACTGATAAAGTTGGCAGCTAAGCACACTCAAGTGTACAATTTTTGTTAAAAACTCTCATTGCCTTGTGGCAAGTTGTCCATATGCGTTGTCATTGCGGCTGTCGCTGGCGCTGTTGTTTTGCTTGTTGCTCATTGTGTTGTGCTTTCCAGGTGACATGCAACCTGTTTCAGACTTTTTCATTTGCCAATATTTCGTATTTTCAAATTCTTCTTCAATTTGTAGTTAAATTGATTGCATTTCCAATTTTCTCTCGACTTTGCACACTGTTTTTTTGAAGAGAATAATTTTTTTCTGCTTGCTTGTACCTTATTGCGCTTCTTTGCTTGGCTAATTAACTCTTTATTTATGCACTTAATGCTGTTTTTTTTTGTCATGTTGCAACGAAAGAAAATACGAATTTCGTTGCATTAATGAATGAATGAATTTTTAATGAGGTTGTCATTAGCTGTGCGTTCTGCAGCTCTCAGGAAGTCGCCCTTGTCACTGCGCTGGCCGTTAATTAGCAAACGGGTGGCGGTTTTTTTTTTGATAGATGCGGAGTGTGGGTAATTTGGGTCCGTGCGCATTTATGTTGCGCTGAAATTCAACGTGTTTTTGTGTTTTCAAGCGATTGGCGTTGCCAGAGCGATCGCTGGCAAGCCAACCATTAACTCGGCCAACCATTACGTTCGTATTCTAAAAAACTCAATAATGTGAATCAGCAAAGCAGCAAGCCGCCAATATCATTAAGCACAAGCAAGGGAATCTAATAGTCCATGATAACCACTTGCGTAATACCCAAGAGTCACCCATCGCTAAATACCAACATTTTTAAGCCTTTAATTCTGATTTATTTAGTTTACTTTCTGCCTTTGCCAGTAAGTGCTTTTGTGTATTTAGCACTTTTTCTTAAAACTATAATGAGAATGCCCTACACAACGAAACTTAAAAAATTTTTTATACAAAAACAAACTAATGTTTTACCTTCCCGGAAATGTTGCTCAATTTTATGTCGTCAATTTAATTACAATAAATAATAAATAAATATTAAAATGCTAATGAATAATATTTTGAATAAATTTTTTAAATGAAATTGACTTGCGTATGATTTTCGTGTTTCCGCAGCAAGGATAGCCGGAACTTTATACAGATTCTGTACAGTGTTCAATTTTTTTGTTCATATCATCTATTTATTGAGGATTCAGAGCAAGCCGGATTTTTATGCTAATAACAGCATTTCATATTAAAATAAACGTTGTTTTTTCTTTAATTCTGGGGAAGTGCCGATTTTGTAAAATTTTTAAAAGTTATAGCAATAACCCCAAAACAAAAATTTAATTTAATATCAAATTACTTTAACTGCCCATGAAATAAGCGCTAGAGTTGAAAGAAATTTGGAGCAAAAGTTGTAGCGGCGGTATAAATATTTATTGAGCTATGGCACTCGAATTGGAGAATATAATGCAAATGTCGGCATAGTACAACCATACCAAATGTCACTAACTTACGACCCACTGGCTTTTATGAGGGTTTTGGAAGGAACTCAAACATAGTGTCTAAATGCAGCTAAATTCGAAAATATCTTGGAAATATCAAAATATTGCAGTAATACCAATTTCTAATAGCATCTGCAAGAAGTATTGGCCATTGCCCTCAGTGAAGTGAAATTGGCTACCAAACATCTGATATGTAAGCGGTATTATAACCGATGTCGTTCGGCATGCCAATTACTAAATTTCAAAAACATGCGATGACCGCGTGAGGTGTTCATAAGTTTTATAATGAAAAGGTCTATGAGAGGTGCCCGAAGCTTTGTGATTTAATTGTATTGTGTTGTGGCAATAAACTGAGAATGCTTTCATAACAGATTTCAGTAGTATACACCTGTTTTTTGTTTATTCCCTCGTTAGGCGCCGGAATGTATTGCGCAATTTTTTCTATTCACGAAATTGACACGAAATTATATCTCAAAATTTATCGTGATAAGAGACGGACAACGTTTACATATTTACTTAAACCTCTATCGGTTTGTACAGAGACGGACATGCTCAATCCATATTTTTTTGTTTTTGATTCAATGCATATCTCTCCAAGAAACGCATCAGAAAAAGTTACAGTATTCCTATGCATTACATGCTTTCTACAGATACATAATAACGCCAGTCAATTGTTTGATTAAAATAGTGCCTTCTTAAATAATCAAATCTGAAACAAGCTATGGCAACGGCAGATGCGATTAATATTAACAGAGCCAAGTCTCGGCAAAATCTTGCAGAATTTTTTAGCACCCAAAATATTATGCAAAATTTCATTTCAATTTTCAATGAAGTCTTCAAGAAAAAAGTATGACATCGGTGGTTTTTGAACAGTTTTAATGGTAGCTATATCTAAAGACGAAAGGAATTGGCATAATTTCTAAGTCACCCACATATTTTCAAAAAAAAAATTCAGTAGAAGTTAGCTAACTCTTGGGCTACAAAGTTCGTAGCCTAACGCAGAAAAAATCTTTCTCAAAAAAGTTTGATTTTTTTTATCGATGTGAGTTGACTTACAAGGCGATAAACCCGTAATAGAGGCAAGGCCATATTTATATACCGCTTTTGATGGATGATTTGTGTTAAGTCTGTAAATATGCCGCAGTTTCGCCGATTAACACTTCATCGGCGCTAAATTTCTTGCCAGCAAGCATTTTCATTGCTCTCTTGAGGTTTCAGCAAGCGATAAGTCACACGTAGCCAAGTCTGGAGAATACGATAGATGCGCAAGTAAATCAAGGCCCAACTTATGAAATTTTGTCGTCGTCATTGATATCTGAAACGGTGCATTATCCTTATGAAACAGGGCTTTCTTTTCTTCCAATGGCAGCGTTCCTCCTCCATACGCTATAATAAAACTATCTAGTAGTCCATGTTTATATGTTTTCCCTCTTCAAAATGATGAATATGTGCAACCCGAAACACTCATGCATTTTGCGTCTTTTCACGCTTTAGAAATTTACATAAGGTGCAGTCCATTCAGCGAACGATATAATAGAGCGATAGTTTTTCCATCGTCACTTAGCGACGCATAAATTCGAGTTTCCCAAGGTTAAACTGCTTCAAAAACTGCTCAGAATCATTATTTTATTGTTGTTTATGGGCGATTGAATAGCGATTTCGCATTCCCAAATACTCATTCACGATTTGTCCACCAACACGGTGGTGTCATTGGCATCTCAGCTGTCTGGATCAATTTCACTTTGCCTTCATGCAAAATTAATATTGTTGAATGTTTCGATATTTGCTTGGGTAACAAACTCTTAGAAGCATCCACTAAGTGCAGCTTTCGTGGTTTTTATTTCGCTGCGTTTGAACTTAGCGACCCACCACTTAGTTGGGTTTCACTGTATTTTTGCGCCAAAAAGTAATACTTCATTAGGAGGCAAAATTCTTGTTCATCCATTTGCTTTAANGCAACAGTTGTTTCACTTAAACACTTGAACACACCTCAACTGAAAGTGAGGGTTAAGTAAAACTCATATGAATTTATTGCTAGTAGCGCCATCTGCTTGTTAGCCTCTGAACTTTTCTTTTCCAACTGTTATACCTGATATGCAAAGAACTTAAAAACGGATTTGCAAAGCAAAAAAAAAAAATGATATACTATGTCAAATATTCGCTTGGTGTAAAATAGCGAATGGGGATGTTTTTTAAAGTTGCTTTAAAGTGTTCTGAATGCAACGTAAGTCCACGTCAGACTGCTCATCATTGCAGACTCTAAGCCTGCTGTTCGCTACTCACTTATTAAATTGAATTGCAATCACAAGAATTCGCAGAAATTTTACAAAACTAAAACTGCCGGGCTTGAAGAATCAATCAGGCATTGTGTAGTGGTATGAATTGAAGTCCCTTAGGTATTTAGGTTTGTTGTTGTGCTAAAATAATATTGAAAGCCGTTGGCTAATGCAGCAATGACTTTCTTTTCTCGCCACAACGACTGAAGAATATGAGCGACAGTCATACACCCGCCGCCTAGACA
>JXPQ01011934.1:8174-20270 GCA_001014675.1 Ephydra gracilis
GCGTTCGCGAAATACGTAGATTGCAGCGTGGCGCACTTGTTCGTATTTCATCTAAAACGACGCGCTTACTCAAGCTCTGGCAATCCAAGTTATTCACTTTACAAATGACATCATTTATTTTCAACTTTCCAAATGCTGGTGAGCTGTTGGTAACACCACAAACCAGTTGTCTATTATTTGTGTCATCAACTATTATGCCCAAATCACTATCGGCATGATAATTACATAATTCAATGTCTAGCATGTCCTCCGCCTCATAAGAGCTTATACGAAAGCTGCGCCTAGAGGCGTTATCCAAGTTTTGATTTTCCAATTGTTCACGTAATGCATCAATTTTCTTTTGTGCTTCATCTTTCTGCTTTTTGATCTTCTCGCTATCACGTATAGCTGACAATAAATCTGAAATAGCTTTATCACGCTCTTTGCGCAAATTATCGCATAATGTTTTTACTGAGTCACGTTCTTGCACGATTTTCTCACGTTGCGAAATAGCCCAATCACGAACGCGTTTTGCTTCTTCAGCATCTTGCACGGCACGTTCGACCTCTAACTGTGATTTCTCTAAATTTTTACGCAGTTTTTCAATTTCCTTAAAGTCATCTTTGCTCTCTGAGAATTCCTTGGACCAACTGCTTTCTCGTGACTTCAACAGATCTCGTTTTTTCAACTCCGAATTCGCCAGCTGTAGCGCTTTGATTTCATTTTTATAAATTAGCTCATCCTTTTTTAATTTTTCCAGCTCTTTATTAGCTGCTGCTAAATCGTCTGACATTTTTTGGTGCTCCTGCAGCACATTATCCTTTTCTGATAGCAGCTGATTCAACTCTTCGGTAATCATTCTAACATTTTTAGACTCTTTTGTTAGTAGTGCCTTCAACTTTTGATTATCTTCACACAGCGTATCGCGAAAGAAACGTTCCTTCTTTAAATTTTCCAACTCGATGAAAGCGGCATTTAAATTTTTTTTATATTTCTCTCGTTCCGCCGCAACAATAGAATGCTCCTTTATGAGGGTATTAAGTTTCTCCGCTTCGGCACATGTGCCGTCACATTTGTTACTACGATTTGTACTAGCAACATCATTGTAATCGCAATAATACGAGTTGGTATTAGTCGCTTGTAGCTTACGTTCCAACATAGTATTCTGTTGTTTTAGACGTTCATTTTCAGTAACGATGTCACTAAATTTACTGCGATCGGAGCTTTTCAGTTGAGTCATTGCAGCACAGTACTGTTCCTGATAGAAAGACAATTGTGATTCTAAATCATCGCACCGCCGCACTGTGTCCGAGTGCTGATGCCTTAATTTCGTCAACTCAATTAGCGCTGAATCATATTGAGTTTTGATGACGTCAAATTTCTTCGAAGTTGTGCTAGTGTTGCTATTGGTATTGTTAGCATTACTTGGATTGTTATTTGCCATATTAGCAACTGATGTACTGCCGCTTGAATTAGATGGTGGCCGCAGTGTATGCTCGTAGCCAGCATACTCCGAACTTTCTTCTGTAATTGAAAAAAGAGTATTGAATTTTTCCCCAATAAATTTTAACATAAAAATTATTTACCTTCCTGGCTGCTCATACTGGTTAAAGAGAGATCACCCGAAGCCATTTTTTAATTCACAGATACATCATAACCGGCATAGATGTGCCATGTTGTCTAGTTGAACTTTTACTTTAATATTGCACTGCAATAAGTAACAAAAATTTGTATTCTTACACAATGCTCCTGTTTTTTACGGATATACATTTCTCTTTTTCAATAAAAATCATACTTTGAATTTATTTTCTGAAAAGCAGTTTAGTTGCCGCAAAATATCTACATATATATTTTATTCCATGCTGTCTACCCAATGAAACTAAATGCTTCTAATTGGAGTTTTGGCAGAAGAAAATGTCGGGCGGATACATATTAGAGTTATATAAGAAGAGTTTGATGATTGCAGATGAGTTTTTCAAAAGAAATTCTTCAAAATGTCGGTAATAAGATGGTTCAAACAGCAATGCATCTCAAACCCTATCTAATTTCGTTAGAAACAAAAAGTTTAAAGCATATCCTACTTCTAGCGAAATGACAATGTGCGGCTAGTATTTTCTGTACTTTACCAATGTTAAGTTTACTTGAAGACGTTGATGGCCGACAAAATTAATAAAAATCCACCACAATTCGGTCGATTAAATGATCAAATGCCAAATTTTAAGTAAACTCTTCTTCGATAATTTTACTCATTAAGGAGAATTTAACTGTTTGATCGATATTCTTATTCATTAAAGAGAACAGTTTTCCCAATTTCGAGACATTTTCAAACAATCAATCCTAACAAAATAAAATATATTATCAATATCTTTTTAGGAATCAGGTGGGTCATTCTGGTTAAGCTTCCGCTACACCGAAAGTTAGGTTCGCAGCAGTTACATTATTTCGCTATTTAATAAGTCTTGCAGTTCGATAAGAAAAACCTTTACTACACATATTTTTTATTTTTTTTTGTTATGTTGGAATAATTTTCATATGACCGTCATATTCATGACACCAATGCAATTCGCAAATGAAATATGAATCAGATGCAAATCCGCACAATAAGTGTACTCGAATTTTGGGTACCTCCAGAACACCTCTTTAAACAAAATGACGATAGCCGTAGGAATTGGTACTTTTCAATAAAAAAATCAGTACACCTATACAGTCCCAATTAAGGCTTTAATGAAGTATTACGAACAGTTATCATTTAAATTCTATGAAATTTCACCACTGGTCTGTATTAAGTGAAAATCAGAGGTATCGCAATAGGCTCCAATACAACATAAATATAAGCATTGTGTGTACCGAAAATCGAAAATGGACGGCATAAGCTAACTTAAAATTTTTTTAGTTGTTCCNGGGTTTAATGCTGAATTATGCATATACATCATCTATGTTCTACGAAATTTCAATATTAAGTCAACATAAATATAAGCATTGTGTGTACCGAAAATCGAAAATGGACGGCATAAGCTAACTTAAAATTTTTTTAGTTGTTCCTATTACTTTCATTTTGAATTCGATTCCAAATAAATCGTGCTTTATTAGATCGTTATCGACTTTTAATTAGAAGATTTTCTCCGATTATATGCAATTTATATTTTTATCTCAAGAGACCAGCTATTGAGAACAATTTAACCTATTTTACAGGAAATGCAAAGTGGTTCGGAGATACCACATTTATATATATTCTTTCCTTAATTTTATTCAATTCAGAGTTCTTAATCGCTTCACAAAATTCTGATATTTATATTGATAGAGAAATATTATGTAGTCCTCGTGTGGGGTAAGGCGTTAACTTCTCTGATTCAACGGCACATTTTCTATATTATAAAGAAATAATGTATTGTATTGCAAAATGTAGGGTTGAATTAAACAAATGAACTAAATGCTGTACTAAAGTATGTTTCACACCTCGATGCAACTTCGTTGTTTCATCGTGTCTGTTTGTGGAAAACATGGTTTCAGCAGTCAAATAATTTAATAAACTAAATTGACATTCACAAAGGCGGTTTAATAAATATGATAACTTATCTCATTTTCATATTCGAAATACATTGTATGTATCCAAGGTTATTCAAAAAAATTTATTATCTACCATTAAATGCTTAATACTCAACTACCTCAATAAAATAACAAGTAAAAAAGTTACAGTCGGCTTAGGCCGACAGTATAATACACGTCGCTTGGTTATTAAATAAAAACCGGGAAAAACATTACCTGACCTCTGAATTAATTTCATTAGTTTAGGAAAATTTTTTGTACCCCGTTTTGTAGATTGCATAGGCATTTGAATTCAATGAATCCATATTACGTACATTAATTATATTTGTTCACTAAATACTGAAATTAAATAAAATTTAAATGTAACCTTTGCATGATTAAGCAGTAAACCTTCTAGTTGTAATGGAGGTACCTCTGATTTACTGGCAATCACGCTCAAATCTGGTACACACAATCATTATACTCATATTCACTCAATACTCGTTGAATTGATAAGGTAGATGAGCATAACTCAGCATTAAAACCTCTATTGAGACCACATGAGTGTACTGGAGATACCCTTAATTTGCATCCAATCAAGCTCATTTCTGCACCCATGCATTATATTTATGTCTACTCAATACTAAAATTTCGTTAAATTTCAATGAAAACTGTGCATAATTCAGCATTAAAACCTCTAGTGAAACCACATAGGTGTACTGGAGGTTCGTCTGTTTTTTATTCAATCATGTCCTTTTTTGCAACATGGTTACATGTTTTAACATCTACATAATTATGAAATTTCACTGACAAATATCAATTCTAGCGGCTGCAGTATGCTTAAGCCAGTAATTTTAATAAAATTGTGTATAAATAAGTGCACAAGAGATACCCAAATTAATGTTCGGATCTTGACAAATTTCGAAAGGGGATCTAAACTTTCTTTGGTATATCAAGTTTTTCTGATCTAGCTTAAGCCGTTTTTTGTACTTTACGTATACGAACGGACGGATATAGCTCAATAAATTCCTGCGGTGATGCTGATCATATCGATATACATTTTGATAGGTCTCCGGACGCTGGATCTGGGTGTTACAAAAGTATGACCAAAATTGAAATACCCTATGCCAATTTAATTGGCGACGTGTATAAAAAAAAATAGGTTGATTTACTTCTTAACTGTAACTACTATAGTTCAAGCGACCGCTCTAAATAATATTTAAAAATTTTAATTAATTGAAAAATATGATATAAATTCTCAAATGTTAACCATTACATAACAATAAACCCAAAATCAATACATAAGAGTTGATTGTATTAAGCGTCTAAATAGTAACTTATCACAAATGAGATTGAGAATTAAGCAGTGTATTATACAGCACAATTAATGTTCGATAACAGAAACGTAGGACAGATGCTTTTTCTCGAAAAAAAAACAGTTAAAAAAGTCAGAGGTGATATAGGCTGGCTGTGAGATGACACACGTCGCGTCAAATTTTTTTTAAAATAGAGAAGTTAAAAAATGAAATGGTTGAGATTGAAATCTACTAAAAACTTCTCCCAACGTTCCTTCCATTTTTTTAATCCCTATATAATATACATTGATATTGGATATTGATTTGTCGAACTCTACGAACTACGCCTATGCCTCGGCGAAGGCTTTTACATTTCAGCTAAATTTTTTGCATCGCGAGCCATTTGTTAGGGATTTGATGAATACGCCGGGTGTGGTAGAAATTAATAACGTAATTCATGCAGTTTGGCGGCGACAATTCCAAATGAATTTGCTGAAGTTTGCAGCAAAAATCACGAAACACGGCAGCCAAATCCAAATTTAAACCTCGTATTACAGAGGATATATTGCTAAAATTAATTTTAGCACATTTTTGAAATTTCGTTTAAATAAATTAATGAAGTGGTGTTTCTGCCGAGTTTCACTTTGTACCTCATTGTGAACGACATAAATACCTCCGATTTTAATCCAATTATGCTAATTTTTGGTGTATCCATTTATAATATTTATTTCCTTATTATTATGAAAATGTCTAGATTTTAATTGATGTTTATGCCTAAATTCGCTTGAAACTATATGCGTGTACTGAAAGAACTTCTAACTTTCATTCAATTATATCAACTTTATGAAAGCGTATTGTTCACACCAATATCCACTGAATAATTTCATAGATTTTAATATTTTATTGTTTAATTTTTGTTTAAGTCTTTTGGGAACAATTGTGATTAAAGTCAGTTGTTTGGAACAATTAGGGGTACTGGATATACCACTGATTTTCATCCAATCATAAAGATTCCCCGAAAATAATCACATATTTTGATTATCCACCTAATTATAAAAGTTCATTAAAAATATCCAATTTTAAGACTGCAATAATCCTATTTCCCATTTTTAAGTAAAGCGGTGTGCTAAAGGTACCCGAAATATTGGTCTCCGATCCAACATTTCATTTTTGTGTGCCAAATTTTGATATTCTAGCTTAAAACCTTCTTTCTAGTATTTGCTTACAGAAGGAGGAATGAATATGGTGAGATCAATCCTAGGAATGATGCTGAGCATTTTGGTATATATTTTAAGAGGTGTCCAATCAATAGTCCTACGTGTTACAAATATATGATCAAAAGTCCTAAAACGTTTAAACACAGCTGCAATGCAAATGCAATTAAAATGGCAAAACTAGTAAGTTACTCTCTAAAAACGGCCAAAAATTGTGGATACCTGCAAGACAAATCTAAGCACTGAAACTTGAAAACCGAAAGGAATTTCAAAACATAAAGAGAATGACTTGTACTAGATCAACCAATTTTGGTACATGTATTCTTTGAAAAAATATCGCTTTTGGAAATTGGTCAAGATCAGCCTATTAATTCGAGTACTTCCAGTACACCTATTTATACATAGCCGTTAGAATTTATATTTTTCAATTAAAATAAAGCGGGAAATTACAACATTTAGCCATGTTCCAAACATGATCAGGATTAAATAAAAATCAGAGGTACACAAATACATCTCGAAAATCCCAAAAGAGGCTTTATACACAATTATCATTCAAATTTCACAAAATTTCACTATACAGTGAATATAAATATAATTAATGTGTCTTCAGACAATGACTTTATTAGATAAAAGTCAGCGGTTCCTCCAGTAGGCTTCAANATGGCTCCAGAAAATTGACTGAATCTGATTAAAATTCGGGGTACCTACAGTTCACTTATGTGCTTCCAACGGAGGCTTTAATGCCGAATTACACGAATTTTTCCCAGTTATTTCAATATAACGAAATGTCATTATACACTGAACATAAATATAATCAATGGGTTTACCAACAAAAGGCCTGATTGCATGAGAATCGGAAATGCTTAAATATTTACAGTTATTATTTGAATTCTACGAAACTTCAGTATTGACTGAAAATAAATATAATCTAATCTGCATAAAAATCAGAGGAACGTCCAGTACATCTATGTTTTCTCAATAGAGGCATTAATGCTCAATTATGCACGATTATCTTTTTAATTCAACGAGCTTTCAGTATTGAGTGAATATGAATACAATCAATGTGTGTACCAAACATGGGATTGATTTGATGAAAATCAGAGGTACCTCCATTACAACTATGTGCTCTCACTAGAAGGTTTACTGCTTAAACATGCAATCGTTACATTAAAATTTTACAAAATTCTAGTATTAAGTGAACAAACATAATTAATGCTCGTACTATTGAGTAACTGAAATCAGATATCTATATAATCCACAAAAATGGAGTACAAAAAATTTTCCAAAACTAATAATATTCATCCAGAGTAATTTAAGGTTCTGCGCTTTTCGATTTTATTTAATTATTAAGCGACGTTAATTATACTGTCGGCCTAACTCTACTGTAAACTTTTTTCTTTTGTTTTTTAATGTTAGTTCGATTTTAAAATTTTACTCATTCCTATCGCCAATGGTTTATGGCAAATGCATGAAAAAATTTGTTTCTAAAAATAATAATAAAATTAAAACAAATCAATATGATTACATGTGACTATAAACGATGATTGACAGCTGGGTATTTGTAATTCGTTGCGATCCACAATTGCTTTCTTTTTCTTGTTACACATGGACATTTCTTTAATGCATAAAAAAATATTTTTACACACTATTAATAAAAATAAAACTGTACAGAACGCACAGAATTCATGTGAGTGCGAAGTTTATTTAAATATCAATAAGCAAATTAAAAATTTCCTGTCCATATGGTAGAACCGTATCGAGTTAAGGACACTTTGCAACCTGTTATTTCTATACACCCAAAGTGCCAATAACATGAAAATCCTTAAACAAAAAAGTGTGTAATTATTTGCTCTGCAACGTACAACTCTTACACCTAAAAAACTAAACAAATTAATACAAAATGAATGCGCCAAGTGTTGCATTTGTAGTGAATGCGTTAATTTATTCTTGTCGCTAAATTGGTAATATTAGATTTCTGAAAAACAAATATTTTTATGCACATCGCCTATAAAATTGTCAATATATATATATTAGTTTGGACATATACTTGTAACATCCCCATCGACTGTTTGAAGAACTATCAAAGTATATTCCACGATATGATAAACACCACTACAGTTGACAGTACAATTGATTTAACCATGTATGTCCGACCACCCGTCCATAGGTTTCTGGGATACAATTAATAGACTTAAAAATAAATAAAATGCGAAATACTAATTTCCGTTTATCGGCGAACACGCTAAATCGAGTAATTATTGAGCGAAGTATTGAAGTTATTTGAAATATTTCTGAACCCATTTTAGAAGAAGCCAGGTTAAGTGGAAGAACAGGTCAAATCGATTTATTATATCTGGTACATTATATCGGGTACATACACGTTTATTTCCAACTTCATGCTTTTTAATATGAAAGCCATGTATTCTTCGAGCTATTCGCATTTCATTCATAAAATTTCAGACAAATAGGTTTAAAACTTTGTGTACCTCCCACAGACATTTTACCCCCGATCTCAATGAAATATCCATGAAAACGTTGGTTTCATCTCATATAATTGTTATATGCGTGTTGTAAATAGTGTTGCAGCTCTGTTTTAACATTCACAATATCCTTGTGTATAAGTGAAATGTAATAAATTTATGAAAATCGCACTTTTCACATTTCTATAATAATTTCAGTGGAATCGGTGAATAAATTTGCAAACCTCCAGTAGAATTCTGCTCCAACTTTACATGTGTAATGTGTAAAAAGCTAAGTTTTTCACATAAAGTTAATGAATTTTCTTTTTTGTTTTTCCATTCCATTTTTTGTTTCCAAAAAGTTTTCGAATAAAAATGGAATCTGTCAATAACTTCGGGGACCTTCGATTAACTTTTATCCTCGATCTCACTGAATTACCATGCAAGCCAGTAAAATCGTACTTAAAATTTGGTGCACCATAATTATATTTTTATAAACAGATTCTTTATCAAATTCGTAGTTAAGAAAAAAATTGCACACAAGAATGAAGTGACTGATCCCTATTTTGTCGTCGCTTCTGACCGAATATTCTATCAAAAATGTTTTCAAAAACTTTATTAACAAATAATGTTGTAACAGTTGTCTTAGACCAACATTATGATAAATATCCCTATGCATTGCCATTTCAAAACTAAATGCCACTCGCATAATAGGAAAATGTATTCTAACATAACAGCGTGGCGAAAGAGAAACCATCAAAACTTGTATTACTTCTAAGCCATCCAGTAGGAATGACCAAACCAGCATAATACAACCATTTTCTTCAGAATGCCACCACAACCACGACCAGGATCTAAGAAGAATTATTTGATGATAACACAACCAGCTTAATCTTCAGGTAAGCCGGTAAAAAAAGATCGGAGAATGGATTCGCCAATTGGGGCATCATCAACAAGCAATATCGTTCTTCGTATCATAAGTATTTAAGATACATATACAACATTCCACAAAGAAATCCCGTCCAAACGCAAAAGTTTGGCCCTCCATCATCCAGTAGTTTAAAAGTTCCGTTACAGCTACCATACACCATCATTGTGTGGCAATGTGAAGCAGAATGCTTCTCAAATGGTTATGATCATATGATAACTCAATAAGTCGACGTTAGCAATTTGGAAGAACTGAGAACAATTCACAACTCGATTTTTACAAACCCTTGAGAAAGGTATCCATATGTATCTTTCCACGGCGTCTTCCACGTCGCAATTATATGCTATTCAGAACAGTGATTAGGCAAATTATCCATGAAGGACTGGAGTACAACGTTAGAACGCTTATAGACAGTGCGTCCGAGTCTACTTGCATATCCTTAAGTCGTTAACAATTGCTGATAAAGCTGAATAAGCTGGAATAGGAGCAACCCCCGCCTAGTGAGGCGATCCAGTGATAGTGATGAAAAATGTTGTTTTCCGTTTTTCTTCAATCTTTATGGACAAATGCTCTAAGGCCTTCTAAAGGGTGTTTTAAATAAGTCCATATTTATGTGTCTGTAAACTTAAAGAATAAACCTAAACACTTAATTGGCAAATTCCAAAAAAAAAAAAACAAAAATAAATAAAGAAAGCCTGCTGTAGAAGTGGCTCTGAGACCCCAATTAGCCAGGTTGTATTTTATCTCTCCCAACGCATCAGGAATATCCTGAAATGATTGGCAAGACTAGATCCTAAGCTTGCACCCTTTAAGCGAGCAATGAAAATAGATTATAACAAGACCTTGCACTGAAGGCTTAATATGCTAAAGTCCTTCAAGTACACATTTTCTTGAATCACATGACTTGAGTGATATAGCTTGAAAATCACTTTTTTCATAAGCCTTTCACGAGTAAAAACTTCTCTCCAAATATATCTGTATTTACTGGTTCTCAAGCGAAGCATCTTACAAGTAATATTTAACGGAGATATAGAGGATATGTACCTGGCATTCAAGAAACCCCATAACACTGTTTTCTCCAACGCATTGCTATGGCATTGAATAGTCACTTTTGAAGTTTTTTTTCTCCATATCTATCCATTCGTCCCATCCAAGAATTTGCCTAAGACTATCAATCTTCCTATACATTGGCAAGTGAAATTCTGAAATATAAAAAAAAGACTTCCAATTGCTCTGAAGATCATTTGGCGATCCTAGTCAAGTGGAGACGCTGGATATCCGAAGTCTCCTTTTAACAAACAGACAATTTTTGACTAAAATAGCTCTTCAATAAAATTAATTGGTTAGTTCTGAAAGCAAAATAATTATGAAGACGATCTGGAAAACTCAATGTCAAAATTAGGTGAAGGAGGATTGTCAGTATGAATGGCCCGAATATCAAGTGACATATCGGAGAATCAGCTCAGATCTAAGATGAGTCTACTGTTCCACAGTTCAAGCTAACTTAATAAAACACTTGTTAAAATATAAACCTCGACCTGCCCTGATTCAATCTCAATACGTTGGAGATTGGTTTCTTATTGTCTTTCTTAGCTTTTTATCCAGGTTACTTGAAACTATTTTTTCCACTATACTACAAAATTAACCTGCAGCTGGGTCACAAACTTATTATGGCAGTCGCTCCATCAAATTGGTTCCATGTCGGGCCGCTTTTGTTATTCTGTTATATAGATTTTTATCCTTTTCGAGAGCAGTCCGAGGTACTTTGTATGGGCTCCAATTTTATAATCGGACGCTTCATAAAATAAAAGACCAGAAGTACCAAGGGAAACAGATTTTAGCGACGAAAGTCACATCATCATCATCTGCCGTATGATTATGCTTTCAATGCCATTCCGCCGACTTCACGCGTTCCGTCACTATACATGGCGACATACACTATACATGGCGATGTACATACTTTATCGCAAAAGACACAGTCCCAGGCCATTCGTTCCTAACCTGTAGAGAATGCAACGATAACGCAACGATTGCAAGAATAGGTTAAAGGCTACGCTGTATTCTTTCTCTGTAGATTCAACTGTTTTTGCAGCAAGGCGATTCATTTGGAAGCAACAGGCATGGCAACACCAGCATTTATAGTAGAATTTTAAAGGTTAACTTCGAAGCGAGGCTACCTGTTTAATTTGTATTCCGATAATAGAACAACTTTTAAATTCTTGACTGCGTATCGGTCCTTTGACTAGCGGCAATAACATTTATTCTATTCATCTCTTCTCATATATGGACTCAGAGGAGCAGCAAGATGGCAAGTGCGAAAACTTTTCAACCTTGGTCATACACGCATCATAATCAAAGAGTGTAATTTAATAACAACAGAATGGCGCTTTGGGACAATTGAATATCTTTTCAGGTAATGATAATTTTATTCACGAATATCATACCACAGCCACGCATAGTCCAACGGCGTATAATGAAACTTATATTAGAACCATATAACTAATATTATGTTGTTAACAATCCACTATATGCATTTTTAAATATGAAATAAATTATTACCAATTAAGTCTTAGGAAGTAAATATCGATATTTAATTGGATTCGAATTTTTTGATATATTTGTGGTACCACATTAATGGTTCTATTACAAAATAATTGCCCTGCACCAAATGCCATAACTTCTACGGGTCGGTATTG
>JXPQ01011943.1:789-15518 GCA_001014675.1 Ephydra gracilis
CTGGAATAAGTTTTTAGGTCAGTTGCATCGACTTTGAATAGAGAGCTTAAGACATATTTACCCAACAGGCCACACAACATGTATAGAAAAATATTAGGCCGAAGTTTGAATTAATTAAGAGCTCATCAATTAAATGTTAATATTACAATTGATGTGAGGACATTTAAGCAACTGGGTATGATTTCATGAAAATCAAAAAGTACAGTAAATGTTTAGTGGTCAGAAAAGAGGATTTTAAGCAAAATTTTCCCACTCATCAATTCAAGCTACCGTTATTTTATTATTGAGTTTACATGAATATGAATGCCTCTGAAATAGGCATTATTGAATAATATGAATGGGATCTACAATTTAAGATATTTTATCAATTAGGAAAAAAACTAATTTTCGTCCAAGTCGAATTATTTCTCTGTGAGCGTATTTCACACCATTGGCCTTAACTGATTGTAACATTCTCAAATTTGTTCTCAGATTATCAGAGATTTATTTGCTTGTATTAGATACCAAAGAATTGTATTCGAATATATTTGATCAAGTCATAAATACTGCTACACAACTGATTGATCGTTGAATTACAACTGTGATCAATAGTAGAGGGCATAGCTTTCTGTACTCAACCCAAAATTGAGTCATTGTAGCTAGGTGTTGTCCGCTCAGTGTGTAATTTGCAAATGCATAAACTGTGAAAAATAATATTCATTCCTTTTCATTTGGCGTCGATTTTCAAGGTACCAGCATTTATGATGTAACTAATTTAATATATGTATACATATGCTTGAAAGACTGCAGTCCAGACTTTAAAGAATAGTTGTTAATCGCAAAAAATACTGTCTATACCAGACAGCATGATTTTGCATTGGATGTTTTCTTTACTTCAGATTGTCGACAAGAAATACATGCCAGTGAAATATTTCATGCAAGTCGACATTCCAGCATGACATTTACCTTGATAACCCTTACTATTTCAGTTAAAGCCATATTTAAAATTTCAAATACCTGCGAGAACTCCTAGAGTTAACATGAAAACATTGATTTGTAACACATTTTGAGTAAACCGACGAAATAAGTACCTTAAATTATTCTGGATAAATTTTTTTAACTCTGGTAAATTTTTTGTGATCCCTTTTTGTGTATCGCATAAGTGTCTTATTTCAATTAATCAATAGTACGTACATTTATTATATGTTTTCACGTGTTGCTGGAAATGTTACCTATGCATGATTAAGCACAAAAGCCTTAATTTCGACTATATAAGTGCACTGAAGGTACCCCTAATTTTCATACTATCGATCCCATGTTTGTTAGCCACATTAATTATATTCATTTTCACTCAATACAGAATTGCATTGAATTTAAAAGATATTGTGCATATTTCAGCATTAAAACTGCTATTGAGACCACATAGATGAAATGGAGGTACCTCTAATTTGTATTCCATACACCTCATTTTTGATACACCCATTCAATTTGTTTATGTTCACAGAATACTGAAATTTCGCTGCATTTATATTATAACTGTGCATAATTCAGCTTTAAAGCGTCTATTGAGAGCACATAGGTGTACTGGAGGTCCCTCAAATATTTTAAATCGTCGTGTACTTCAGCATTAAAGCCTCCGTTCGGACCCCGGATTTTTATCGAATCACATACTTTTTCTGTAGACACATGACTTTTACGTATGTTCGCTGTTCACTGAAAAATTCAGTATAACAACTCTTTTGGGTCTTTATAGGCATGCCGGAGTACCACTGATTTTTATTCAATTATTTTTGGTACACGGTTGCATTTTTTAATTTTCCGCTTAATTTTGGAATTTCATTGAAAAATTTCAATTTTAATTGTGTCCGAAAGCTGAAGCCCGTAAGTTTGAATAAATATATATATAAATAGGTATACTGGAAGTACCTGAAATTATGGTCGGATCTTGTCTAAATTCAAAAGGGGATCTAAACTGTTTTTAAGAGTGCGTGTACCAAATTTCGTTGATCTAGCTCAAGCTGTTATCTCTATTTTTTTGCTAAGGACGGTTGGGCATGGCGGAAATCAATTCCTGTGGTGATCCTGATTATATTGGTATGTATTTGGATAAGTCTCCGGACGCAGATTCTGTTATAAACGTATGAGCAAAACAAACATACAGTTTGCCAATTTCATTGGTTATGAGTATAAAAAGTACTCCTTCATGAAAATATTGAATTGAGTTCATGAAATGTATCAGAGATATAGCTCAATTGTGAAGAATATGCTATGCCTCTCGATTTTATGAATTGGCTGACAACATTAAGAGAAAATAACTACTGTATATTTGAAAATTGCCTGTTAAGGATTGCAGTACAAAAATTAAACGGATAATTCAAAATTGAAAATTTAACTAAAGTTCATGAATGCTCCACTACATAGTTAATATCTAGACTTACTGCTCTGTTTATTGCCCTATAATGTACCAATATGCAATCTCAACTACCTAGCGAGTTTCTGAAGCAAATATATTTTTTTCAAAGCTGTTATTTCACAATCATTTTCAATATATTTCTGTATTATTTATTTTCCTATTTGTTCTGCTAACTGGAAAATATTTAATAAATATCAATTTAATTTGTCTCGGATAGAAATTTGTTACTTATCAAAAGACAATTCCATAGTTCATCAGAAATTTACATTACAAATATAAAATTTTAATATATTTTTAGTGCATCACGTCAACTTTGAACTGTGCTTCGCTTTTTGTACTACTTTATATATTTAATAAATAATTGTGTCAATTTTTGTTTTGCAGCGCACGTATCATTAATAGTTCCGTCAATCCTAATTTATAAGATGTTATTTGTATATCTCATGTAAGCTTAAAAAAATAAATTTGTACCGATAATTTATACTAAGACGCTTGACAGCCTTTTTATACCACGTGTTGGCTCATTTTATTAATGCTTCAACAATTCATGGTTTTTATATATCATTCGCTGTTGTTATTGTTGTTAAAGGAAAATTCGACATAAAGAGCATCGTAAAAAAGATGTTAAAAATCCTTTATCCTTGGCTCTCCCCTTTCCAATTTGTATTTTATTAATTTATACTGACGCTTCCGCCTGCCTGTATGCCTGCCAGCATCAATTATTTACTTCAGTTAACTTTGGCGTGTTTGTAAACTAGCAACTATACCACTTTAAAATGTCAACAACATAATCGATTATTTGCCATAAAGGCTGTGAGGTTCGTGCCTTTTCTGTGTTATCTCATTCAAAGTAGTTTTTATTGGGCATTATGACGTTGACATTCAATTATTCATTATATGCTTTATTTATATCAGTTTTATCATGAAAGCCTATGCAACTTACAAAGTCATTCATTTTAATTAAAATAAAATTTAAAGGCCTCCAATAAAATCTTTTGCATTGAATTTGTTTTGACGAAGCAAAAATTAGTATTACCTTCGAATTGCACGAATGTCAATGTTTCTGAGAAACTTTTCCGATTTCTCACTGAAGAAAAGAAAATCTAAATGTGAACCTTGTAAATTAATGCAATAAACACAACCCTTCACGCTTGAGTATGTGTGGCACTGTCCCGATTATTCGACGATACCTATAGACGATAAGCTGCCTATGAAGAATTCTTGGAAACAACAAAGAATAATGCGAAAAAGCAAAAGTTTGACCACATCACTACAAATTTAAAAATGCATCTATTGCCTAAGAGGAAAATTGAAGAATATAAAGACCTATCATAGGGGAGCAATTAAAAGATCCCAAATTTAAATAGACAAATTCATAGAACAGAGTGAGCAACCAAACCCCGTATCGATAAATCTTTAAGGTGATTTCTGAACAAGTTACGTACGAATTTTATTTTGTTTCAAAAACAAATTAATATGTTATTTTAATTAGTAAATCAGCCCATGAAGTCATGTCCTATCGCTCCAGGAAGCAGTTAACTGAATTCAATGCTACATGTCTACCTAAATTGCTCCCATATTGCACACGGTGCACGCAATTTGCAATTTCTTTTTCATCAAATTATTCAAGCAAATAAAATTCTACATAGATAATAGAATTCCAAATGTTTAGACTTGAGCTTAAATTCATATTAGTTATGCTTTTATCTACCGTAAGAATTACGTTTTACCAATGTTTTAAAGGCTCCACCGTTCATGGGAACTTGGTTCCTTCAGTTTTAGACTTACAAGTTTCAATAACTTTGAACATACGTTAGTTATACGCCTAAAAACCCGTTCAAGTGTTGCCTGTCGGTCCGTCTGCATTGATTCACGATAACTTGAATAGTTTAGTTTGTGAGATATGTCGATCGATTTTGTTATTGGGTGTATTTTGTATAACGTGAGGCCAGTGTCGTGAACCGGATAGATTTTTTTTTTTTATTTTTTTAGTGTAATTATTAGTTAATATATAGGTACTGATATGTGTTTAAAAAAAACAAATGTGAAGGTCACCATTTGGGAGCCGATCGGGTCCCAATGAAATGTTTCCCTAAAATCTGAAAAATTAAGCTATAGGTAGAAGAGATTTGAGTTTAATAAATTTTAGCGTATGAAACTTAATAAAGCCAACAAATAAAAAGGTAATAATTTAACGCTAATAACATTTTTGAATTCATAAGCATACAAGCCAAATAGATGAAATATGGTAACCGCTTAACTTTATGCCATATTGCCTATTTGTATTGCTCACAAATTCTGTATATCGGTATATATTTTGAAGGAATTTATTACTGTCACTTACTGTGACAAACTTTTTAATAAGTTTTATTACTTCACCACACAAACATACTGGGTTTATCCCTTTATTTTATCGGATACCACTCGTGTTTAGTAAAATAATGAATGCAGTGATGTATCTACATATATGCGGCCAATTTGACGTAAAACTTTGCATTTCGAAGAACATAGACGTACTAGAGAATAAATTGCAGGAGTTTACAAAAATTTTACGCCTAGATGGCCACAAATATAAATTAAATTCAATTAAACTAAATTAAAATTTGAATTATTTGATGAACACCATCTCGAACATCTTGCTTGATAAAATGGAGAATTTTATTCCCAATTAGCCAACAACTATAAATAAAATTCAATAAAAATTCATAATTCAAAGGAAAATCTAGCTATAAATTCATCAATAAAGAGTTAACTTTGAAAATCAGCGATACACTCAGTATAAGTATACGTTTCTGGATGAACAAAAGAGTCGAATGCTAAGTTATCATTTAATTTTTGGCGTCCTCAGCCAATCTTCCATGGCTACGACTGCTATGTTTTGAAATAAAGTGTTCACAATTTCAAAGCGACGTGTATTTTTTCAACAATTTGGATTTCGCTATTTCGGTCGTTCATGTTCAATAATTGTACATTGTTGAATTTTTTTACAACACATTTCTCTAAATTTTTATTTACCCGTACACTCATGTTATTTATTTACAGATTGTAACGTTGGATGCACAAAAAACTACAACAAACAAACTTAAATTGATTTCAATACGTATTTGCACTTGTGGCTATAATCGTATTTGTATTTTACCGCAACACCTGCATGTGAAGTGCCAAAAAGAACGCAACGAAATAATTGGCTTCGAGGCAGAACATTAATTTAAGTACACAAAATTGACATACAAAATTATTGCTAAACAAAAGAATACAATTGCACATACGCACACAAGCACATATACAGCAAGCATAAGCAAATCCAGTGATTGTATAATAAATAGAGAAAACGCAGAGATTTCCGTAGTAAATGCTGCAAGCACATGCTGTATACGTTGCTCTGGTGCGCCAAATGTAATTGATTGACAAAATATTCAAGGAAATCGAGCAACAACAAACGCCAGCGAAACGACAAGAAAATAAGTAACAAAATAAATAAATACATAACTGTATATTCAAGCACACAACAATACCAGCATATTGGCGGCAAGCAAGCCAACGAGACCGTCAGTAAAGCTTAACAAACACAGCCAGCAACAGCATAGTCTCAGCCATAACCATAATAATAACAATCGCCGTCAGCAGCAACATAACCGTAGCCATAAGTATAACCACAGCGCAGATCAAGTTCAAAGTTTTATTACCAAACATCAAAATCAACATCGACAACGACGGTTACGGTGACGGTGACGGTGACGTTAGCGGCAACAAAATATACTACGCCAGCAACTTGAACGACAATATCAACCGGCAGCTGAGGAAATTTGAAAAATTTCAAAATTATTCAATTACAACATTTTTACGTTTGTGTGTCGTCAAAATTATTGTTATTTCAAAACATTCAAAAATTCATCAACAAAATGATTGGCCGGTTATTTCGTGCACATGGCGAGTTTTGTGCATCGCATCCATGGGAGGTGATTGTAGCACTGCTCACTGTTACAGCATGCATGCTGACAGTTGACAAACAGCAAATACAACAACAATATAGCAGTGCCAATGATGGCGGTGGCATTGGCAATGTTGGCGTCGGCGTTGGTGCCGCTTCATCAGCGCCCCCAACCACTGCAGCGCAATCTTCACCACTGTTAGCCGCCTCAGCAACATCAAGTCGCAATCGCCCCTGTCATGGTTGGACTCAATCGTGCGATGGCCTCGAAGCTGAATACAATGCAGCAGATCTCATACTAATGACAATTGTTCGTTGCACAGCCGTACTATATTGTTACTATCAGTTCTGCAACCTGCACAAATTGGGATCCAAATACATTTTGGGTGAGTGCATTACCTAATGATTACAATTTCTTTTACTTTGTCGTTCGCAAAAGTTTATCACATTTTCAATTTTAACACAATATAGGAAGCTCGTTGGATCGGAAACTTATCCAAAACCGAGGCCATTGTTTTCATAACATTTTTTTTTTTATTTTTCAACATAGTACCCATTTAGGAAGATACACTTATCCCAACATTTCAGTTAGTTCTTAAACGCCTCCTATAAACTAGATTTGTGGAACTCTGCAAAATACGCCTTTGTCTCGACAATGACTTCCCCGTTTAAGCTAATTTCTTTCCCGTGAGCCAATTTTTCATGTTAGGGAACAAGAAAAAGTCGTTGAGAAACAAATCAGATAAATAACGGGAGTGCGGTAGCAATTCATAACCGATTCATGCAGTTTGGCGGCGAAAGCCCTGGATGAATATGCTGTTGCGTTATCGGGGTGAAGCAGTACCTTTTTTGGGCTACTTGAATGATTCCCTGGGTAACTACTTCCACCAACCGTCCTGATAGGTCCTTATCAAAAACGGATGTTCGACCACGTTTAAATTCGTTGCACAAATACCTAACTGTGATCATAGATGACGAAGTGTCCCAATAAATCGCCTTCAACTTGGCTTTTATCTCTTGGCATTTTTCCCGATCAAAAGCAAAATGCGAATTACTCAAATGGCTGCAGAATCCAAAATAAACCCATCAATCCTTCTGACATTTTTTTTGCCATGGTCAGCACACGATTATAACACTAAATTCTCTAAGGAATGCGCTCTGTCGTCAAATACAGGTATTGAAAAAACCGCCGTAAATCGTCTTTCTATGGCACTTGTTGGTCTAGCCTAATTAGGAATTAATTTTTGGTTGGCACAACCTATTTCCTTGGCATGTCTACCAAACGCAACAGCTTATTTAGGTTTAAAGACCCTGATAAATTTTAAGGTTTATCACCTTTCTTGGAATAATATGTAGGAGAAGTCCAAAATAGGTCAATGTGTAAAAGACAACTTTAATTGTAAATTGTTAGGAAGGCAATAAATAAAGACGTCGTAACTAACTGGTACATCCACGAATTAACCGAAAAAATTTCCAGCGTTTTCAGGAACAGGAAGTTTTTCTTTAAAATAAATATTTTAAGTAATTTTAAAGTCCTCTAAAATTGAAAATTTCTTTAAAAATTGGGCACCAAGTTACCCAGAAAATAGACAGGGTGTAATTAAATTTCGCTTTAAGATAACTATTAAATTATTTTATTATTTTATTATTTTTCCAAGCTTTTGGGAGTATTCAAAGATATCTTGAAATTTATAAGAAANATAAGAAAAAAAGTATCTTAACCATTCGAAAAAGATGCAAACAAATTTTATGCCAAAAAGCATCAATCAAGTTTTGATCATATATTTCTGTGCTTAAGAATCAACAAGAAAAAATAGATTTCTTATTATCATTGTACGTAAAATGAGTGGACAGAGGCAGTTCATATTTTGTCTCAGACTGAAGGTGTGGGTAAGAAACTTTTGAAATATGCCTTTTCATTTCACTTTTCCGGAGCGGTTTAACAATTTCAATAGACTAGCCGAGTTATGGCTCATCTTTCAAGTCCTTGTTTGAATTAATTTTTACCTGCATTTTTCTATGAAGTGTTTGAACAATTTTACGGTCGATGCCGCAGATGAAGTACTTATTTCAGATTTGGAAAATTCATACTTTTTGTGATTTTTTCAAGTTTGAAAAATATCAATAATATATTTCTTAATAAATTTAATAAGTAAGTTGGGAATTAAATTTCAATNCTTAAAATTGGAGATGCGTATATTTGGGAATTAAATTTCAATTATTAGCACTTTTTCTTTTATATGTGTTGTTTGCTTAGAAACCAATGGCAATCAAAGCTTGCGCAATAATTTCATTATTGTGCATTGTCTCGCAAACCAATCCTTTATTTATTTTGCTTCAATAAACATACACAGTTTTAGGTAGTTTAATTTAAAACCAACCGAAGATCAAGCTTTGTGCGTGCTTGAGATATCAGTGCTTAATATTTAATTTGCCAATTAGCAGTTTTAGAATTGCGAAACGTTTGGCTGACGGGGATTCTTACTTTACACATTATAATTCTTTGAAATAGCTTATTGAACAAAACAGGCATAAAAGCAATTATTGAATTATTAGTTAACATATGCCAAATATGAGCTCAACCTGTGATGGCTGCTCTTCAACAGTTTGAGGTGTGTATGACGCTGTGCTAATTGGCTTAACTCTTACGTATTCTCAGCTGCAAGCATTGTAATAAGAATATTAGCAATTATGAAATCCATATTACTACTAATCGCATATTGTTTATAATATTTAAAATAAACAATTCTATTTGAAATCGCAATTTAATTATAATAATTCTCAATACGCTAGTCTCACTGAGTGTATTTTTTGCTGCTAACAATCGCTTGTGCATTTCACGGTTATTAATTTCAGTAATGTTTTCAAAATACAATTGACTTTTTTCAATCGCAGGCTTGTATAAGCTTCAAGCTCTTTTACCATGCCATTATTGTTCTCGTACTTAACATATACACATTTGTACACATCAATTATAGACTGAGAGTATAATGAGCTTATGCACGGAAAGTAATGCTAAGAAATAATCCCATCCCAAAATACTCATTAGCTTTCACTACCGTCAGTGCACAGAGCTAACATGTGACACTGGGATAAGTTTCATCGAAAGACACCGAAATTTTTCCATTGAATCATTATTAATGCATTGCCAACCCATTCTGGAATTTGATCAATACTTATCTGCAATAACCAGTATTTCCTCTATCCCTTCTAACTGTTAGTCGAATGAAAAATAGTGCGAAGTAATGCATTTTTTTTAGCAGGTGATAGACATAACCAGGAAGAAGGAAACTTTCCTCATTCCAACTGATACTTGAAATATCGCCAATTGACCCTTTAACCGCAATACTGAGTTCCGATTCAAATTAATTTTGTGTTTTGTCAAGTGCTTGCTACTGCACAACAAAGAATAATCTAATATATGCCATGACATACTTAATCGCAATCCGTCTAATATAGTAGGTACATGCCATAGACCTTTAAACTCGGAATTAAATAGATTTTGCTAAAAAGATGGATATCTTGCCACTGCAAGTGCTTCACAATCCTTAATTAGCTATTTGTAAGGCATTGACTTAACATTATCAATCCTAAAAGAAGTCAGTCCATAACTTCTTGCAGCTACCAAAGACATTTCACCTCCGCATGCACTTTAATTCAACATATAGGCTATTAATTCACCTAAAAATTATTGCTTTATCCACTCACAAAAAATTTCTAAGTCACGTCATAGAATCAAATTACACCAACATTCGAGTATAATAGAGAGAATAATTCATAAATATTTTAATTGATTTTAAATACTAAACCACCGCTTATGATTTAGTCATCTGCTCAAGTTATAAGTTTTTGAATCCATTTGCCATTCAAAATAAAATGCTCAAATTTAGCAGTAATTTTTAGAGTTTGCGAAGCCAACACAAGTCGGTGATAGGTAGCCACTGAATTAACCGTTTCACATGTTCTTTGATAGCTTCCTAAAATTTCAAAATGTTGTTAAAGTGTAGTCTTGTAGCCATTCAAAGCTGTTAATAGGTGCATAAAAAAATATTGCTTTAAACGTATTTAATCTTTTGTTTTTTTTTTTTATTTTTAGATTTATGAACACTGGAAAAATAATCATATTTTGAGCATGGCCAAATTTACAATATTTTAATTTTTTGGGTACTGTTCCTTGTGTCATTCTTCAAAAACACAAGAATCAGTCCACCATTTAAAAAATTTCCATGTTTGGAAGCACTTGTTAGTGAAGTTAACGTCAATAAACGCTGCGGAACGGTATTCTCTCCAGTCTACTATATTTCTTACAAATTTATAGACTTTTATGTACTGCTAATACGTCTAATACGAAAATGACGCATCGGAATCAATTGCTTTTTTTATACACGTCGCCAATGAAATTGACAAAGTGTATATTAGTTTTGATCATACGTTTATAACACCAGGACCAACGTCCAGAGAGCTATCAAATTTATACCGAAATGATCAGGTTCTCCACAGGCATTGATTTAGCCATGTGCGTCCGTCCGTACTCAAGTAATATAGAGAACGGCTTAAGCCACATCCACGAAATATGGTACACATATTCTTTTAAAGAAGTTAAGATCCCCTTTTGAAATTTGTCAAGATCCAACCATTATTTCCGGTGCCTTCAGTACACCTAAGCTTACTGATGCCGTAAGAATTGATATTTTTCATTGAAATTTCAAAATTAAGCGAAAAATTAAAACAGGTAACCGTGTTCCAAAAATGGGCATGATGGAATAAAATTCAGATGTACCCTAGCGTACCTATAAAGTTCCAAAACAGGCTTCATGCAGAATTTTCCACAGTTATCATTTAAACTTAACGAAATTTCATTATATAGTGAACATACATAAAATGAAAGTGTCTAAAGAAAATGAACTTGATTCGATAAAAGTCAGGGGTAACTGTAGCACGCCTATGTGATCGCAACGGAGGCTTTAATGCTGCATTAAACACATAGTTATCATTTAAATTTAACAAAATTTCATTATATACTGAACATAAATATAATCAATTTGTCTATTAAAAAACGGCCTGATTGCATGAAAATTTGAGGCACCTGCATTACGCCTATGTGGGCTCAATAGAGGTTTTAATTCTAAAATACCCACAGTTATCATTTGATTTCTACGAATTTTCAGTATGGAGTGATAATAAATATAATAAACGGGTGTTTCAAAAATGAGCTTGATTGGATGCAAATTAGAGGTACCTCCAGTACACCTATGTGGAGTTAATAGAGGTTTTAATGCTGAAATATGCACAATTATATTTTAAATTCAACGAAATTTCTGTATTGAGTGAAAATGAATATAAATAATGTGGCTACCAAACATGGAATTGATTGTATTAAAAATTAGGAGTACCTCCAGTACACCTATATAGTGTCAATAAAAGTGCTAGCGCTTAATGATCCATACGTTACTTTTAAATTTTACAAAATTCCAGTATTAAATCAACAAATATAATAAATAAATGTAGGTGCTATTGATTCATTGAAATCAGACACCTATGTGATCCTCAAAAAGGCGTACAAAAAATTTGCCATAATTAATGAAATGAATCCAGGCTAAGTTAAGGGACTGTACTGCTCCGGTTTTTATTTAATAATCAAGCGACGTGTATTACACTGTCTCGGCCTTAGCCGACCGTAACCTTTTTACTTGTGCTATTATTGGATATAGTCTATTCAAAAAGTTTTTCAAATAGCTTTCACAGTAGCGATAATCAGTTATTTTTTGAAACGACAATGAGGAAAATTCTAAACTTACGGATAAGAATTATCGTAGCTCTTTCAAAATTGTTCTTCTAATAAGGTCGTATCCGAGTACCTGTTATGTGTTTCTTTTAAGTTTGGCATTTATTATTTTCTTTTAAAGGAACCGAGCAATAGGTAAAGCCTGTTGATAAGATAAGTGCTTTATATACAACTCGATTAAGTATGTAATTTTTAGCAGAATACGGAGTTTAGACCCCAGTCAAAGAGCGCACAAAAAACATCGACTTTTTATTTATCAGAATCTTCCCATCCTCCTGTAGTTGGTACATTTTTGATGTTCGTAATTTCGATAAATTAAAATTTGTGGTTGCTTAAAAAAAATATTAATATTTTGCGAAGTACACGTCGCACTGTTAGTGAATAGTTTGGAAATATGGACAAATAGCTAATACGGCATATTTATAAGAGATTTTACTAAACCTTTTTGATTAGTAAATAAGCAGCGTTGGTTACTTTCAATAATTGATCATTTTAAAAATTCCGGAAACATTTTTTTAAGTGCACACAATAAACGAAATCACTTGTCGAGTCTGTTGTTTATTCACAATTCTATGAATTTCCTTCAAAATAATTCACACGTAAAGATGCTGCTATAATTATAAAAATCGTTTTTATTGAGATCTACTAATATTTACTTAATTTGCTTGTAAATATTTTCTTAATCAGTATGTGCGGTATTGACATGAGCACATTGCTTATTGCTCTAAGTCTTAGGAAGGTCAATATTTTCAAAGTGTGGCGAATGTGTTGCTAAGATGATGAATGGCCTTACATAATTTAAAATGTGTAAATTTATCAAAAATAATTAATTTGCATTTTTATATAAACAAATTGTCATCATAACACTTCGCTGGAACGCCAGCGGCAGCCAGCAGTCTGCAGCCTTCATTCTCAATTTTTAATTCAATTAATAGCAATAAAATGAGCGTAACTAAGACATGCTTTGAGTCACATAACTTTTTTGTTAAACCTGTATCATATGATTTAATTAGTTTTCTTTTCTGTCCGAGAAGTGTTGATCAATTGGTGGCTATAAACCTCACGAATGCTTAGCCACACAAGGTATGTGCTTGTGGTAGAGACTTTATTTAGACTCTTTAAACCTTTTTTCATGAGCCATTAACGCTATAGGAGGTCACACTTTGCAAGAGTTGTTGATTTTAGTTAATGGTAATTTTAATTTCAATTCAAAACCAGACAATCGCCAATTAAATTCAGCAAAATTTGTTGCTGACACACTTAGCAAGTTGAATAATTAACCAAAAATGTATTGACACGCGCAAGGTTTGCACTAATTCTGCAAAATGTTGCAATATGAATATCTAAAGACATAGAAATAAACAAGTACAACGAAGTTACTATTATAATGTGAATACGTGCAGTTCACTTGGTTTCTTTGAAGAAACGAAAATCTGAACAGCACTGTACAAAGAAATTAATATTGACAAGTAGTGAATAATACTGAAAGTACCAAAAAAACTAGCGAACTCTAATGATCTTGCCAATACTTCATTCAAGTGGTCTCTGCAGAATACCAGAATGTTTGGTCATCGTTCACAAGTGATAATTGAAAATGTTGCTATGATATATGAAAAAATCAAAAATATAGGAAATTTAAGTAATGAAACAAATAGAACTATCAGAATAAATATGAAATGCAATCGATTTTTTGCACATTGTTGTAATATTACACACTGCATAACATACTTTACAGAAAGCCCAAAAATAAAAAGTCATTTATGTTTTTACAGCGTACCATTCGAGGTTAGGTTAAATAACCGCACGGTGTAAAAAATGTTAAACCCTTTTGGTCGAAATGCAGTTCTTACAAAAACCTAACATAATAAATCACAGCCCAAAGCAAGAATCCGCAGAGAACTTAACTCGTGCAATTAATAAAAAATTGTTAAATTTTGTAAATGAACCTTATAACACTGTCTTTATTTTTTATGGATTTGCGCACCGCTTGAAATTCTTTGTAAGAAGTTTCTTGTGGTATATATTCTAACTCTTATACTCATTTGATTACACTCATTTCATGTACCGCAGTGTGTTTGAAAATTTCAAAATAAGGTTGCTTAAAGAACTGAAAATCAAAGTTTACCCTTATTTAAAAAAAATTTTAATCTTTCGCAGCCCATAAAAATTCTTCAATACAACAAATAAAGTTCTTCCCACGATTCAAGAACATTTTTTTTTTTTTTAATTTAAAGTGACTAACGAATATTTCTTATTATACGATATGCAGTGAATTAAAAAAATGTATGAACATTATTAATTGTGAAGCTTTCAAGCCTCAGTTAATGCTTTAAAATTTCATAAAATTAAGCATAATTGATGGTAATTATCTAAAAAATCATCATCATTCCAGTGCAACGTCGTGCTGGGAAACTGAACTCGTTATTGTTGAACACTTTCACTGCAGTTAAGTCACAAACTCAAGGACATCTTGCATGATAATTTATGAGCAGCATTTAATTCTGCACTTGCGACTTTTTGTCATTTAACATTATTTTTTGTTGTCCTTCACTGCGTAGCATGGCTTGGTCAAGTAACGGATTTAATTAGCGACGCATACGACTTGTTGAATTCCGGTTTTC
>JXPQ01011943.1:15758-27642 GCA_001014675.1 Ephydra gracilis
TTGTTTTTTTTTTTTTTTTTTAATCCAATCTTTCTGTGTTTTTTTCTACTTTAACAGGTAAAGCCCTTGAGTTGGCTTCGATCACAAAATATTTGGTATGACAAACAGTTAATGATTCGTGCCGAGTATTATAAAAAAAAGTAAATAAAAATAGTACTTAACCTGGCATAACAACCTCTTACAGGTGTTCGCCACAGCAACTCTTCGTAGGCAGTGTTCCTGTTTCATTATTGTTTACAAAAATAATACTAAAAACATTTTGTGCCTTTTTTAGCTAAAAGAAATAAATTTTCAAAATTTAATGGCTAAAAATTTCAGCTTCGATTTATGAATTCCTAGAAATGCAAAGTAGTACCTGCTTGGCCCGATAAAGGTTTTGTCGACGCCGTCTGCGACTACACCCATTCAATTGGACTTCAAATACCCTGCGAGCTGGTTCTGACTTAACTATAGGCAAGCAATGTTCTGTGTGGTCGATATAGTCGTAAATATCATACAACTCCACCAGATGTGCCATTCGGCATCATCAAAATAAGGCTCATATAGCAAATTTGGGATTTTTGTTTCGAAAACACCCAGCCCATACTCAGCAAATCTTGAAAATTTCTATGCTTCAGTGCCAGACAGGCATTAAGAGTAAATTTTACTCAATTGCTTGCTAAGATCTAAGTAAAGGTTTGCAAGAGTAATTCTATTTTCGATTCTCAGTAGATTTTGTTAATGACGTTGGAGCCAATGTAGACAAAGTATGTCACAATGCCATTGTCGAAAGTATAGTACCTGAAAGATTATTTGTATACGTAATGTCGAAAGCTTGCTTAAAATGGACTAATAGTTTGCGTGTAGGGCTTCCCTTCTCCTGGGGCTTTATGCTAAAGTTGGTCGATGTTTGGCTGACCCTTACCACAAGCTGTGCAATTTTTTGATGCGTTTTCCCTATTCCTATATTGCCTGGGGTGGTGACTTATTCTATTGTAGCTCATTGCCTTAAGTCACGTTTCAAATTTATGTTAATGTTATTTTAAGTTCGTATTCCAGCTTAATAAATATTTGTTAATTATTATTTTTTATTTTTTGCAAATTGCAGGTATTGCCGGCTTATTCACTGTGTTCTCAAGTTTCATATTTACAACAACAATAATTAAATTTCTTGGCAGTGATATTTCTGATTTGAAGTAAGTGCCAATGAATATAAACCGTGCAAGAAAAAAACTAAAATAATTTCTGAAACACCACACAGAGATGCCATGTTCTTCCTGTTGCTGCTCATCGATCTGTCGAACTCAGGCACTCTTGCTCAGCTCGCGCTTTCGGGAACAAATCAGGCTGAGGTCACCAATAATATTGCACGCGGCTTGGAACTGCTTGGCCCGGCTATTTCATTGGATACTATTGTCGAGACATTGGTCATTGGCATTGGCACGTTGTCTGGCGTGCAAAGACTGGAAGTGCTCTGCACGTTTGCCGTGATGTCAGTGCTGGTGAATTATATCGTTTTCATGACATTCTATCCAGCATGCTTATCGCTGATTCTGGATCTTACACGCAACGGTACAATGGACATGTCTTTGGTCCGCGCGAAAGCCAAGGACTCCATTCTGCTTAAAGCGCTCACCGATGAAGAGCAGAAAACGAATCCAGTCGTGCAGCGTGTCAAGATAATAATGACAACGGGTTTGATGATTGTACACATCTACAGCCGCATTGTATTCACCAGCAACGATTACGACACTGTCGATCAAACATTAGCGCCAAAACTCAATTTGCATGTCAACACCAACCGCACTGAGTCAAATGAACTCACCGACATGATCATAAAGTAAGTATTCCAGAGCGCTCAGTTGTGATGCCTACCTTAATCTATGCTTCATACTTTCCAGATGGCTAACAATGAGTGCTGATCAAATCGTTATTCTCATTTTACTAATTGCGCTGGTAGTAAAGTTTATATTCTTTGAGAATCGCGAGGAGCTGCATGATCAGCTGCGTCAATCTACAGCTGTTTCAAGTGCAGCAAAGGCTTCTCAAACACAGCCCATTGAAGAGACTGAACTGATACATGGACTCTTAGCAAGTGCCAGTAGTGCTGAAACAGTGTCAGTTCAGCGACCAAAACGCGTACCACTTTTCACCATTGATGAACAAAATTATGCCGATGTAGCTACGCAAACTGATCCCATTTCGCTAACAGAGGATGCTTGTCAATTGTTGCCGCTCAGACGAAGTGCATTGGTGTCAAGAGCACCACGGCCACTTGAAGAGTGCTTGGAGATCTTAAATTCCACCGAAGAGTGGGGTGGCGCTGCACACCTTACCGATGAGGAGATAATGAAAATTATTAATTCGGGCAGTCAACACTGTCCACTGCATAAAATTGAAACTATTCTGGACGATCCCGAACGTGGTGTGAACATTCGCCGTCATGTGATTAGTGCGCGTGCCAATTTGCCAATGGAGCGTTTAGAGTGCTTGCCTTATAAGAATTTTGATTACCGTAAAGTGATGAACGCATGCTGTGAAAATGTACTTGGGTATGTACCAATTCCAGTGGGTTATGCTGGGCCCCTACTTTTGGACGGTGTCAAATACTTTGTGCCCATGGCCACAACAGAAGGTGCGCTTGTCGCGTCAACAAATCGCGGCTGCAAGGCATTATCCGTGCGTGGTGTGACCTCGTATGTTGAAGATGTGGGTATGACACGTGCGCCTTGTGTGCGGTTTGCTTGCGTTTCACGCGCCGCAGTTGCAAAAAGCTGGATAATGGATCCAAAGAATTATGAGAAAATCAAATGTGAATTTGATTCCACCTCACGTTTCGGTCGTCTCAAGGAATGTCTCATCGCGATGGACGGTCCTCAATTGTACATACGCTTCGTTGCTTTGACCGGCGATGCCATGGGTATGAATATGGTTTCGAAAGGTGCCGAAATGGCGCTGAAATGCATAAAGCGGCAATTTCCAGACATGCAGATAATTTCGCTCAGTGGCAACTTTTGCTGTGATAAGAAACCAGCTGCTATTAACTGGATTAAAGGACGCGGCAAACGTGTTGTCACCGAATGTATAATACCCGCACAAACATTGCGTACAGTGCTTAAAACCGATGCCAAAACCTTAGTTGAGTGCAATAAACTGAAAAATATGAGTGGCAGCGCAATGGCCGGCAGTATTGGCGGTAAGTCTTAACACATTCCAACTACTTTATGCTTGGACTTAACCGAAAGCAAGATTAGCCGCCTACAGGCTGAAACATATTTCGAATAGTTACTGTTGCCAGAAACAGAATATTGCAAGCATACGAGGGAGTTCTTATATCTATATGATCTATCGCAAAAATCATGAATTTAGTTACCCTGCTAATTTTGTTCAAAAATTTCATTTCAAATTTTCGGGTAATTTATTATTTCATAACTTCGCTTAGTAGATATTAAAAATTCTTACTGGCGTTTATTTGATAACACTGTTCTCCGTACTATTGCTAAGTTTAAGATTCATTCTTATTTATGGTGGTCGATGTTTTCAAAGATTCAATCGCAACTCTTGCATTCCATATGGGACTTCGTATAGAAAAGACATAATACATTTAGAAGCAGTCATATGTCAGCTAAGACTTGCCAAGGAAAATGCTGTTTGAATATATATAATGATTTTCTCATATAAATTTTCTGTGCTTCAATGAACTTGTGCGATTTTAAGGAATTATTTGAGAATCGGACGGAAAACAAGGCTGTCATAGTCAATGAATTTTTGGCCAAAACCTCAGCTGACTATCGAAAAACTGCTCTTTCTCTTCTGCAATTTTAATTAGCAAATTTAATGAGCATTAAAAAACATAAAAAATGCGAGAAGGCACGCTTTACTAATTCAAATTAAAAATTTTTTTAATTCGTTTTAATGCTTAATTTAGGGTAGAATATCATTCGGTATCGTATTGCGAAGAAGCTTTGGAGATTTGAACTGCAATTTTATTAAGGCTCCGATATATACACTCTAGTAATAGAAAACCTGATTATATGCACTGACAAATGTTTGCATTATAGTCGTGCTACTACGACTATTACATCTAACATTAACTATAACCAATGTTAAATTTACTGTAATGTCAACTAGTTACTAATTTGATGTCTTGTATTTTAGGCAACAATGCACATGCCGCTAACATGGTAACTGCAGTTTTCTTAGCAACTGGCCAAGATCCAGCACAAAATGTGACCTCAAGCAATTGTTCGACTGGCATGGAATGTTGGGGTGAAAACAATGAAGATCTTTATATGACATGCACAATGCCATCATTGGAGGTGGGCACAGTGGGTGGTGGTACTGGCCTGCCCGGGCAGGGTGCGTGCCTGGATATGCTAGGCGTGCGTGGTGCTAATCAAGAATGCCCCGGTGAAAATGCTAAGAAATTGGCGCAAATTGTCTGTGCAACTGTAATGGCTGGTGAAATTAGTCTAATGGCGGCATTAGTCAACAGTGATCTAGTCAAAAGTCACATGAGACACAACAGGTAACAAGAACATTTCAAATCCACAATTAAGTTGTTAATAAAAGTAAATGTCCACATTGCAGATCCGCAATTGCTGTGCGCGGCAAAGCGAATCCTTTGAATGTCACTGTATCAAGCTGCAGTACGATAAGCTAAAATCATCTGCAACAACCTGTTGTTAGGGTTATACTAAATAAATCTTATGTCTTCTGATGTACTTTAATTCATAGAACTGCTTATGTATATTAAATAATTGTAGCTAATGCTTTATTAGGCTCGTGTTACAAACCATGGCGAAAATATGGCCAAAGTTTATTTTAATAACACATTTGTTGATACAAATTTTTATAGAAAAGAAAAAATGAACAAAACGATCATAGCAATATTATTAAAGAATAATTAAATGTGCTTAACGGAAAAATTAAAAACTTGCTATTGAAATTAAATTGCATTGTCTGCTTAATAGAAAGAACTAAAAGCAAAAATGAAATTGTATTGAAAAGATATTAAAATGCAGTTAAATAAGCTGACCGCATTTATTTGAAACCAATAATAAAATAAATAGGCAAGCATGTGCTCTGAATATTACTTTTAATTTTTAGCATTAATTTTATTTAATTTTTATGTAAGCTAATACTTAATAATTAAAGAATAATTTGCGCTCATTTTGAAATGATTGTAAGGCATTGTGTGCCATCACCCCACATAAAATATCAACAAATAAGATTAACTATTCACCGCAAAAAAATTTGTGTAGTTTTTTATGATGAAAATAATCCACAAAATGAATAAAATAAGGCCACAATTTTCCTGCTAACAGAAAAAAATAAATTACACTCCAATTTTATATAATTTTATAAAATGCAATATTTTGCATACAAGCCTTCATTCAATATTTGGCTATGTCCGCCGCCAGAGAAAGTATTATCAGTATCGGGAAGTCTTCCAAAATGTCATTGTCTGCTGGCAGCATATACACGCATATGTCATTATTATACCAAGACATTCGTGTTTAAAATATTGCATTATTTTACATTAAAAATATTGTTCAGCTCTGAGACCTTTAAAGACATGTAAAGTCATATTTTTTAATGATACAAAAACAAATCACTTATAAAAAGAATTTATTATTTGAACCAAATTAAAAATGAGCAAAAGTTTAAATNTTATAAGCTATCAACAAGAATATGTTTCATTTGTTTGCTTCATAATTGAATATCTGCGGTCTAAAAATATTGTTCAGCTCTGAGACCTTTAAAGACATGTAAAGTCATATTTTTTAATGATACAAAAACAAATCACTTATAAAAAGAATTTATTATTTGAACCAAATTAAAAATGAGCAAAAGTTTAAATTCGAAATTGCAAATATGAGAAAATATTCTAAACAGACCCATTTTTGTAGTTATTAACAGAGACTAATTAAAAAAATTGCAATCATTTTGAAGGAAGTGCACTTTTTAATTTATTTATTTTTTATGTTAGTTTTTCATTGGAGTGATAGTACTCAACGCCTGATTTTGAGATGATAATTGTATAAATCGCTGTTTCTGACTTCTTACCACTAGTGTTTTAGAGAGCTAAATTTAAAGAAGTCTGTATTAATTATAACGCAGGTATAAAGCAACTATGACCAGTTTTATCAAAATTGATGACCAAAGTCGCCTAATGCTACTTTATCCTAATAATGTTTATTTGAATCAAATAATGTTTATCGTAAAATGGAACTAAAAATAATAAGAACTATTTTTTAAATATAAAGGATTTTGTTAGTAATTAGCTTTGTGTTTGAATACTACATATCTCGCGGACATATGAAGCGCGAATTTGCAGGCACGACACTTCATAAGGCAAGAACTACCATTATGTATGCCTAAACTTTACGAATTGCAATAATACATACACGTATATTAACACTAATCATACACATTGCTTACTTAGTTTTCTGTAAGCATTACAAAACATTACCTCAATTCGAGCAACAACAAAATGCAATTAGTTATTTTTTAAACACTACAAAATCCCAACTAGTTACTTCTCTATGAAACAGCAACAATAAATAGTTGTTTAGTTATACAATATTCTTGAATAAGTATATTTGCATAAGTTTATTCTCCACAGCAAGCACCTAAATAAGGGATTACGTGCTGTGGTTGTGCCTGTGCAGCTGACAAATGAGTGAGACTACAAAAACAAACGTAGCGGCACAGCTCCGTTAAGTCAATTGTCATTTTAGCCTTAAGCAAAAATCGAAATTGTGTGCTATGTGCAAATATTTTAGCATAATTTTTATTAAATTTAGTTGTTCTTATGTAAAACAATTGCATTGAAAACTTGGTTTCATTTTCGATGCAAACGTTTTGTAAACGCGAAACTGTTCTATTTAGTGTGTACATTTTTTTAAAATTTATTTTATATTTGAATCGCATAATATTTCTTGAACTATGTGTATAATGTTAGGTATAGTGTTGTTGTGGAGAGTTTTCCATAAATCAGTTAACTTTAAGTATACATAAAATACAATCGTTTCTAAATTCGGCCTACTGCATTGAGGATGAGCAAGTGTAAAACATTGTGTAATCAATTAAATGTTGTTTGTACCTTACCTGCATCACTATGATGATCAAAATCAATATAACATAAATATATATCAAACATCTATTTTTACTATTAAATGCTGTGTTTCTTTTTAAAATGCAAGATAAACTATTTTCTTGCGAAAAAAGGAAACAAACTTATTTTGTGGCACAATAGTTAACGCACACATAGCATGCAGGATACAAACTATCACGCAATATTTGGAAGGAGTTGCAAAATATGCACATTGAACTCCCAACATGCCACACAGGTACAGTGTATTTACCCATCGTCCGCAACAGCAACTTTCACTTTAAAACAAAAACAATAACAAATTCTTGAGCGGGGAAAAAACTCTGTATGTTGCATAGTGTGAAATTCAATATTCTGTCGCGTCTCGTGAAAAAACATCTCTTTTACTAAGCGGTATGACAGATGGTTTAGTCGGCCAACAACATCAGCTTGGTGGGATAATGCATTTCACCCTCTATGAACGCCTCGAGCCACGTGAACGGATTTTTCATCTTCATCGTATTAAGAAAGAAAAGCTAAGGCTGGCGTATGAAAAAGTCTGTCTATAATATTTGTAACTTGAAACTGATTCCCATTTCCATGTTAATCTGCTTAGAATACCACTCTTTCAAGTTAATCCTTAGAAGTTGTTTCAAAATCAAAAATTTCGTGATCAACAAAATCCGATGATCTGGATCAAGATATTATTGTCAAAAAAAAAAAAAAAGAGTAGATAAAATATAGAGAAATCTTGGTATTGTAAATTCGTCGAGAGATTGAAAGAGATTTTGTAGAAACCCTAGACATCTTATTGAGCAGTGTTCGCAATGTTTTGGTTGAAGTATTGAGTTTCAGAAAGCTGTGTTGACATTAGGTGTGTAAAAATCGAATAAATACATTCAAATGCGACTGTTACAGCAACATAAAAGGCGTATTCAAAAAGATAAAGTGAATGCTGAGCGTAAATTAATCACTATGGATGAAAGGTCTATCATGCAGATCTGGAATCAAAGCTGTGTGACCCTGGTTCTGCGGCTCTGACACAAGTTCGTGACTAGTAATTGCCCAAGAAGGTGTAAACATCAGCAGAAGGAAGAAATCCTTTTCCTCAGGACAATGCACCGTGTCAAAAGAGCATTTTTGCAATGGATAAAATTCATGAATCTAATTTCGAATTTTAGGGTGCTCGGAATTCACCCTAAACAAACATGCGTGAAAAGCGTTTATCATCAAGTGATGGGGTCATAACACCCATTAAAACGTATTTTGCAGCCCTTGCGAATGCATACACACTTTATGGATAGAATCATGAATTGGAATCTCATTGGAAAGAATGTATTTATGTTCAAGAAGACTGTACTGTGTAAGTGCAATTCAAAACATAAAATTGTGTTTTTCTTGTCCAATCGCAAAACTTATTGAGCTGCCTCGTATAAACATTTGTCACACTTGTCTTGGCGCACTACGCGTAATTGCCCAATCAATTGTACCAGAGAACGACATATGAGAGCTTTAAAGAAAACCAATTATGTTAAAAGGTTTTAGTTAGTTTTTGTTTTTCTATGTATTAATACTTAAAGGATATAAAATAATTGTTTAAGGAACACAGTAATTTATTTAATTAATATAAATTACGCTTGTTTGTTTTTTTGCTTTTTAATGCACTCTTACATAGTATGTGATGAAAAAAAATAACAAAATGCAATTAATATCTTCACAAAAGTTATAAAAAATAATTTAAAAAATTAAAAAATTAGAACATTACATGAGAGCACAAAGCAATTTTGTGATTTACTTTACAGCAGCATTTTTGAAAATGAATGCAAAAATGTAGTGGTTTAGTTTAAATCTATTTTTTTTTTTTTTATTCTTTTTAACAGTTTTTACAGTAAACCATTATTTTTTATAAATATATGAATAACATACAAAGAAAAAAAAAAATAATGAAATACAATTCAATTACATTTTTGACATAAGTATGTTTCTAGATGTGTTTGAAAACTTACTTTTTATATAAACTTTTCTGCTTAAAATGATATAAATACCAAAAAAAAAAGTTACAATGTTAAAGGGAAAATAATAATAAGAAATATATAAGAAGATATAAAAACAGAGACAGTAGAGAAGTTATTTGAAATTCACTTCCAATACGATATAGATGCTTTGCCAATATTCAATTACTTGCTTCGTCGCCGTCGGCAGTAGCAAGTACTGGTTTTTTCGGGCTAGGCTCCGCCTTATCATCCGGCTCGGGTTCAGCAGCCGAACCATTTTTTAATTCGTCCCCTTCGCCGTCGCCATTATTTTGCACATCTGCACGGCGACACTCTTCGGGATGCAGCTGCTTTCGCTTTTCAATGCGCACCACTAACGCACTGTGCAACGAGTTGATTTCTACTGGTCGTGCCATTACTAAAAATATTTTTATAACACCCGTCTGATCCATTGCTGTGAGGCGTAGTGATTTCTGGCTAGGCCGCTCAGCAACCATGCCAGCCCATACTTTAGTATTGACGAGCAGTCGTAAATTGCCGGCCGTACGAAAAACAACACGTGAACATTCATCTTCAATTTTGGAATCATTCAAACGCAAACTGCCACGACCACGTTCCTCCCAGTTGCTATTCACAAATGCGAATAGTTTGCAATTAATCTGTCCAACAAATATTTCAAAAATATAAATACTCAAGAAGTGTATTTAGGATTGTACACTCACATCGATAATGTTCACTTCATTCTCTTCGCCTGTAAATGTTTCAACTTCCTCGTATTTGCGTTTCTGTGCGCGACTCTCTTCATATTCTCTAGCCACCTCGGTTAAACTTTTTGTCTCAGTCTCTTTGTTTGTATCGCTGCTCATAGCAGCTCCTGCTTCAGCTGCTTCGGCTGCTTTGTTAGCTGCTGTAGCCGCTTTTTGTATTACACTTGAAAATAATAACTCGCTGCTTGTTGTTGCAACACTATCATTTTTTTCCGCATTTGTGCTCTTCTCCGTATTTATATTTTCCTATATGGGCGTAAAATATATTAAATAATAGTCAATGGAATCAAAGAAGCAATCTTCAATTGGGTTATATTGTAAATTGCTTTCTAGACTTTACGTTGAATTTGTACTTACGCCTACAACACGCTCGTGCACATTTTGTCCGAACACAAATCCAGATTTTTCAACTAGTGGTATAGAATTCTTCGCAGCGGCAAACATGTTTGAACGCTCCATACCATTACGACGCAATAGGGTTAAGGGATCAGGACGCTTCAGTACATAGGTTAGTGGTTGAATACTTAGGAATTTAATTTATATCTACTCACATCATCCGCCTCCTCATCGTCACCTTTTTTCGCATCACTACTATTGTTTTTCTTATTTGTTCTAGAATTGGCACCACTACCGGCAACTTCCGTTGACTTGTCTGTCGAATCTGGTTCGCCATCGATGCTATCCTCTTCTTCATCATCTTGTTCTTTTAGAAATGGATTGTTCGCCAATACACTATTTGATTCCTCATCCGTTTTGGTGGTAATATTTTCTGTTGTAGTGGCACTACTATTACTAATAGCTGAACCCAAAACAGATGGCCCTAAGACAGAGGGTCTCAGCACGCCCGTACGAATTAGTGGATTACTCGCAAGCCTCGAAGACTGTATAATGCCATCGCTGCTTAGACTGTTTGATTCGTTGGAAGCATCTGTAATTTAACCAAAAGTTCAAAACGACTTCAATGTAGTTGGCAGATTAGACGATTGCAATATAATTGCAAAGTGTACAAAATGCCGCTTCAACTTTGGTTTAGCTGACTTTGCCTACACCTTAATGCCATTTTGCAATAGGAATTATGTTACAATGCAAATTATATTTTAAACACATTCTCACACAATGCGCGTTTACCATTATTTTCCGACATATTCGTTGTATTTGTTTTTCCCCTTTAGAATTGAATAATTTTGATATTAAAATTTACAACAATTAATTTTTTCCAATATAAATCCTGCAATATTTAATGAAAATTGTAGGTAAGCGTATGCAGAATGTCAGTGCAAAAGAAGAGTACAATAGTTTGCAATCCCTAAGCCGTCGCAATGCAACAGAATCGGCGTCGTTCTCTTTGATTCGCCGCAATAATTGTTTTCGAAGAATCTAATGTGTCTTACATTAATTTAAAACCACCATTTAACTTATGAACAAATATTAACAGTTTTTAATAACTTTTCGGATGCTTAAATGCCATAAACTTAAACTTAAGTATAATTCACTACATGGTCTAATTGAAATAATTAGCATATAGAGTGTGATAAAGGAAAAAGAATATAATTTAATATAATTCAAAAATTCCAATTGTTCTTTCCAAAATAAACTAATTAATCACTAATATAAAGGTATAACCTGAATTTTTTTATTTTTATTTAATTCTCGGTAAATAAAATTTTGTTGCAAAGCTATTTACAGAGCGCTGTCTAGTAGTGTTCTCTGAAAAAAATTTATAATTCGAAATTTTATAGAACTTTCAGTTTTATGCACTTAACTGTTCGGGATGTTCAGCATATTTACTGCGCAGATTAATTATTTTATTATAAATTTTATTAAAATAATATGAAAATAGTTTTATAAATTGAAGAAATATATGAAATATTGGTTCAAATAAACGCAAATGGCATGAAAATGTTTTTAACATATAAAAAAGTTTTTCCACCACTAAAGAAATTTGGAATCGCTATTCCTCTTCAAAAAAAATTAACATAGTATTATATGAAAATTTTATATTAATAATTTAATGAAAAAACTTTCATTATTTCTTATCATCTGAAAAT
>JXPQ01011960.1:55026-68857 GCA_001014675.1 Ephydra gracilis
TAACTTTTTTTTTTTTTTTTTTTTTTTTTTTTTTTGTATATTGGAAATTTTTTGAATACCAACATTCATCATAAAAAACGAAAATATATTTATTTAAATTGTTACCAAAATCAGACATAAAGCCCAAAATGTAAACAAAATTTCATCTTTTTTAAGTACTAGGTGCCGCTTTGAACGGGTTAAATCGGTGAATTTATGAATAGCACCAATTAAATAAGCACAACTGTAATTAATATGTGTTACGTACATTTCTTAAGTGTTACGTAAAAAAAATTCTTGATCTCTTAAATTACGCAAACGATTGGCCAAGAAATCAGGAAACAACCTCCTCAACGTTCAACGAATAACAGAAGAAGTTGCCAAAAAGAGTTTTGATTTAATAAGGATAATATAAATTTGCGCTGTAACAATCTCCAAGAAATAGTAACGATTTTAGTAGCCTTGATATTGATAGTTATTTCCTTCCAAAAATTCGAGGGCGCATATAGTTTTCTCAAGTGCACCTTTTTTTTTGTTGTGGTTGCCCCGTTATTAGTTTTTTTAGCATCACTGCGATAATTTTTCAGCTTGTGTTATTAATTTAGAATTATGCGCTTTACATAATTTTGTTATTTGCGTTTGCGATGTTTTGATTTCTACTGTGCATAAAACAAAAAATTTAAAATTTAATTGGATATATTTAACTAACGAAGGTCGTGTGTCATAGTTTGGTGATTGAAAGGTGCCATATATTCCAATTCAAATTATAATTTTCTTGAGCGGTGTGTGACAAGTGTACGGTTTAACATGTCGTATGATAATTTTGTAATATAAATTTTTATGCACGTCATTAATACTGCGAACAAAGAATATATCTGCTTTCGTCACAAATTTAAAACGCTCAGAGTGAGTGCTACTGAAATGATTACCGAACGATCAGCTTCACCCCAGCATTAGCATAAGCTGCGTGCACTAGGTCACGTGTCTGTCCGTAAACCAAACCAAACCCGTCTGTCCGTCCGTATACCTTAATCTCATTTTGAATGCCATCAATATCCGTTCAATATTTTGGGTACATTCAGCATAACTCTTAGCTCAAATTACTGCTATTGTAGCCTTAAATGTTGACATATTTGAATAAAATTCCGTTATTAGCTTGAATGGTTAAAAATTTCTTAAAAATGGGCGTTATTGCTGTAAAGTAATTTCTAGCTAAAGTGAACTTATGGGATCCAAAAATAGAACTTTAAGCAAAATTAACAAGAATCGGCTTTACGGCTATTGTAGCTTTGAAGGGTGACATATTTCAATAAAATTCCGTTATTAGCTGGAATGGTAAAAATATCTTGAAAATGGGTGTTATTGCAGTAAAATCATTTCTACCTCAAGTGAACCTATGGTATTAAAAAAAAAAGGAACTTAAAGCAAAATTAACAAGACTCATGATCGAAATTTAACAAACCTTTAATGTTTGAAAAATAATTAATATAATCAATGCATCTACTCGAAATTTTATTCGTGAAACACAAATCTGAGTTGTATTCAATTTAGCTTGGTGCTCCAAAAAGAGGGTTTAAAGTGGAATTAGCCACAAATAACAATTATATTCGAGGAATTTTGATAAAGGAATTGAATGAAAAATATTATCATTGAGTAAATTCACAGTGGGAAGGCTTTTTTGAAAGCCTGAAGTACCTGTATTTCACCAATTTGATCCTAAAAAAAGATTTTTTAAAAAACTTAAGTTCGATAAAATTCAATGAAATCGCATAATTAAGTTGAAGGTAATATAATAGCAACGAATGTGATTAAATAGAAATCAGCAGGGCCAGCTGTGTACTTACTCAAATGAATAACAACAAATTGCTGAACAAAATCTGAACATTTTCTAGTGGCATACCAGCATTGATTACAGGAAATTGTTAGCACTCTTAAAGTAAGCTGTTTAAGATTACTTAATTAGACAACACAATTCAAGGAAATGTACATTTCAAAAAAATTATATGAACCAATGTTAGCATTTTTTACATACACAAATCTTAAATTTCCATCATTAAATGTTTTTCAACACGTTAAACCACACCTTAATGCTCATGCGTGATTTATAACTAAAGTAACCCAATGCGCTAACGTAATGATGTCGATAAATACTAAGAAAGTCGATTAAATTAATGATGCATGCAAGAAGAATTATATACAAGTTTTAGTTTTACTTCCCTTAGGCTTACACATTACCATAGAATGTATTTTTTTATTGATAAAGAACAATTGCAAAATGGGTTATTAATGTTTCTTCTACAAACGGCCAGGTACGCTAGAGTATATTCTAGACATTCAAAGACACCAGTGATAATTAAATATTACTGATCTCTAAGAAGGTAAGTTGATGATTTGCATTTGTTTGGAAATTTTTGAAGTCAAAAGTTGCTCAAGCACCTAAAATACAGATTACGGCTGCAGAATTACAACACCCTTAAACTTATTTGTTTGGCTTGTTTTATTGCATTATTTACTTTGAATTGTGCTGCACCCTTAGCAGCACAAAAATTTAAAACTAACTGGCAATCAAATTTCTAAGGATTTTACTGTAAAAATGAAAACATATTAGTCATGTTGCTTCAACCTAAGCCAGCAATTTATCATAATAAAAAATGAGAGTAAATACAAGCTCTAATATGTACAACAAACACGATTCAAATACCATCTAATCGAAAATCACAGAACTGAATGCTGCCAAAGCAGGCAATTACAATAACAAACTTTACTTATCATGTTTCACTACCATGATTTTATTTTATGCTTTTCGTAACTTTATTTCCTATTTTTATTTTTCATTATTTCAGCATTATTACAGGAAAGCAAAAAAACCTTGTCTTTCTAAAGGAACACGTTAGAAAATATATGTTTTTGAAACTGTCAAGGAACTAATCGCATAGCTCGCATAATCAGCCACGATGGCACGACAAGCACGAAAAAGGAAGAAAAACATTTCTAAACTTCGCTATATGTATTTGTGCACACTTGATTGTATGACTTAGTACTTTTACTCTAGAAAGTTTTCGTAGCATATTTTTATTCTAAGTGAACTTGCAAGAAATTATTCCTATCATTACCTTCTTTAAACATAGTATCAGTTAAGAATTTCTTAGTTATCGTGTTTTTGTTAGACAGAGTTTAATAAACTCCACTATGCCATTAGACGTTTATCGCATGTTCGAATTGAAAACAGCTATACGGTTTTACGTAAACATCTCAATTGCATTACAATCACAAAACTAAACTAAGACAAAATTTTTTCAGGCATAAGCATGTCACGAGACAATGATTGATAGGTAAACCATCGGTTGTCACAATCATGAAACCTGAATTAACATACATTTATCATTATGTTTCGCCGTCTTCAATATTTCGATATTAATGCTTTAATACAAACTGTTGCAGTGTATAGCAACAGAATTGGAAAGTCTTTTTAAAATTGACTATGTAATTTTTTGTACCATCAGCCGAAAACTTGGGATATTAGCGACCAGTTAAGCAACCGGTGTCGGGAACATGTTGATCGAACTGAAAACACTGAAGTATATCAGAGATACCATATGAAAACTTGTCCGACTGGTCGTTCAGTGCTGCATGTTAAGATTTTATTAATAACATTTCTTAATAAGGGGACTCCTCTTTATTCATTTTAATGTTTGGATTATTATTTTTAATAAATTATGTAAAATAACATGAGCTTAAGAAAATAACACAAAAAATCAATTTATTTCTTAAATCACAAAATTTGTAATTACTTAAACAAAAATTAATACCAAAACAAATTAGTTCTAAAATCAGAAAACTTTTTTTTTTGTGCGATATTGTAATTAACTGATTTACTCTGCGAACAAACGAAACGGTTGTAATCGACGCTTTTTCTAGGAACGGTCTTAAAATGAATGGAATAGATAAAGAATATCAAATACTCTCGATAGACTCATTGTCCCAGTATTGGGAAGCTTTAAAAGCTTATCATTACCTTATCTAAGCCAAGGCTTACAGAATTTATTGAAAACGTCGTCATTGACACATCTTTTTTAATTTTAAGTTAAGATTTCGTGTGAACGATTAATTTCTAATTTTCTAGTAGCACTTTTTGTAGGAATACTTTTTCAAGGAATGAGACGATCATAAAATGAGTAGAATCGCCAAAAATGTTCAAATACTCTAGATAATACATACATTTGCGCATTTTATAGTAAGCATTTGTTTCCTCGCTTAAAAAGATTATCAGATCGTTTTGACTATCCCTCAAAAAATGGTGTAAACCAGTCCAATATTTCGGCTTTTTACCATACAATGCCTAGCCCAATTTAGCAAAAGTTAAATTTTACCATAAAAAATTTAATTCTCTGAATTAAGTTGGAGAACTTAATTCGTGCTTCATTATTTTCTGGACGATCAGTACCATTTCGTTTTATATATTTTTTTTTTTTAGTTTTACGTATATGGGACACTGTCTTTTCACATTTCACGTTTAAGCAAGAAATAAAAAAATAATTTACTGCGATGAAAAACTTAGTAAAATAATTAAAACTTGGGATATTTTATCAATAAATGACTGATGGGCCTTATGTAGTCAGCTACTACATATGCCTTATTTAAAGTCGAAATGATTAATGGGCAACTATACGTAACACTGACGGAAATAAAATAAAAAATAGAATATTCATTCCAATTGAAGTGATTGTTGAATGTCACTGTGCAGAATATTGGAATATGTGTGCAGAAAATAAAAATCATCTCAAAATAGAAAAATTGTGTTCGTCATAAGTTCATTATCATCAGATTTCGCTACTTGCTTCACTTTCTGCGTGTAAACCTGAACAGTTTTCTCTCTGGAATAGCTATTGGACTAATATTAGAAGATGTGTTTTTAAGTTTTGGGGGAAGAAATACAACTTTTTGAAGTCAACAATATTTAATATAATAATTCTTTTGGCAGAAACTCTTCAAAGTTCCTTCGCAGAGCTATTCAATGCAAATATTAGCTTTGTGCTTTTTAAGTACGTAGGTAAATTCCAAACTATAAATGATAATCATTTGAAGCTTATTGCTAATGCAACTTGAATCAATTAAGGACCTGAAAACATAAATTATCTAAGAACGATAATATTATTGCACCTTTCATTGAAAGCTCACCTATGGTTTTGGTCCATTGCGCTGTAGGCCGCCAATCCGGGTAATGCTTTGGGAATAATTCTCTTGTCCAATAGGTGTGTAGCACAACCTTATAAACAGCCAAGCGATCAATGTTGCACCCGCTTTCTGGTGCGGACTGCGTTGGCGTTTCTGGCAATAGCGTTTGTAATCCTTGCATATCCTTAGCATTGCTCGTGTAGTAATAGTTGCGATCGACATTAAATGAATTCGAATTTATGCTATTACTGTTTATTTTATTATAATTGTGGTTAACAGTTTGCTTGTTTAAATCATTATGATTAAATGATTGTATTTCATTTGCTGATTGTTGCAGTTGCGATTTATTTGTTGTTAGAGGCTGATTGGAAAAGGCATATGAGTAGACAGAGGGATTTGTTAAGCCGAGATTGTTGATATTTTTGTGTTGTTCGTTATAATTATAACGTTCATTATTCACAACTGGCTCCGTTAAGGCCACGGATGTAAACACTAGCAATAAAAAATTTATGGAATTGCACATTTTTGCAGACTCTTTATTTGTTGTTGTAACAATGTGTTGAAGACAATACTGGTATGATTAATTGAGCTTTTAAGATTTATTTCCACCAAAGCGTACTTTAAATATATTGTGAGTTTGTTTTTTGCAAACAACTTGTAGATTTTTATATTATTATTTTATATTACGATATATGTTAAATGATTACATAAATTTTTTTTCAGGAATTTCCACTTCTTCGCTTTTGTAAGATGGTTAAATTATTATAGTATCACTGAAGTGTGCTGAATGCTGTAATTCTTAGCTTTTCGATTTTTAATTATTTTCAAAGTAGTTCTGTAAAACTCTTCATTTATGCAGCGTATTTGATTGTGAGGTTTTTCATTTAGGTTCCTTTTTTATTATTTTGCTTCCAAATAATTGCCAATTTTGATTTCGATCTGTAATTGGTTATACACAAAATAGGGTTCATTCTAATTCAATTCGCATTTAACCTCTTTAATCATTTAATTGTGCTGTCATTGACTATGTTTACATTTATTTCAGCAAAACACTTTTCAATTATTCCTTTTGTCACAAAACAATAAAAAAAAATTTCATTTAACAGAGCAGCCTTACTTTTACTTTATTTTTTCGTGATAGACATTTTTAATCCATTCATTATGGTCTTATTTTGGTTGTGAATTTAAAACTTAAAATTAGAATCTTAATATTCTATTTTAAGTTCCCCCTTATTGCACTTTTTCCGTTGGACTGGTTTAAATGTTAAACTATCAATGCGCGCAACAAAATATGTATTTTTTTAAATTTTTATTTTCTTTTCTTCACTTATTCACAGCACAGTTCCGACGATTAAAACTCAAGATATGTCATCGCTTTGGAATACATGGTCATTCCTTTCTTATTTTATTTTTTAATTTTTTCTTTTTATATATGATTTCAAATATCTGACACGATTTTAAAACACAAAAACTGTATACCGATATAATATATTTAATTTGACTTTTTGTCTTTGGCGCGCATTTTGAAAACAATATTGTTATAAAACGAATTAACGCATCCGCAGCATATCTTCCGCTACTTGCACCGATTCGCTTGTTACTAAATCTCATGATTTATTTCATTTTTCCGACAGCAGCGCGTAGCGGTTTTCTTTAATGCGTTTTTTCGATATTCGAACAAAGAAAACATGCAACGACGCTGAGTACTGCTCATCCAAAGAGAAAATTATAAAATATTGGGAAAAATATTTGTATGTTTTGAAAATTAACATTAACTATATCATTTGCCAGTGTATATAAGCAAAATTGTTTTTGTTTTGGCTAACAAGAACAGCCTGTTGCCTTTAAATGATTTGCCGACATCCAAATTAAACAGAAAAAAAAAAAAGAAAAAGTTATATTCCATATAAAAAACATGCTTTTAAAATTGGGTTTCAACAAAATATTTAAAAAATTAAAAATATTATTTGGCAAAATTATTTCCAATTAATATCATGCCAGACTCTGGTCAGATGTTTTTACTGAAACAAGGGCAACTACAAATTTCTCTTCCATTCGGCAGATTATCCCAGAAAGAATTCAAAATTAAGTCGCTTAAGTACGAAAATAGAAAAATAAATAAATAATAAGAAAAGGTTGTATTACAATACAGCGTTTCTACTCATACTTTTATTTATTTTAATTATATCCTTATAACTCTATAAAATTAATAACAGTCACTTATAGGTTAATTTTAATTAAAGAGAATAAAGCACTTCAGCATGAAAAGTGTAGTACCTGAAAACTTTAATTAATCAAACCCTGTATTAAATACGCAGTGGATGAAATGCTTTGTAAGTTTAACGCTACCTGCGCAAATTGAGTGGTTTTAAACGTCGATTTGGAACAACATTTATGCAAAAGAAACTCAAATATGAATATTGAGCTCAGCATCCAGCAACGATCCGTTAACGTATTCAGCAATGACTTAAATCGGCTGTGATGAAGTCAAAATGTAAAACCTTTTCTAAATCTATTCTATTTCTCGTAATGAAGATTCTAATTGACAGTCACAGATTCTGAAAATAATAGTAATATATAAGACCTAAGGGACATATGGGTCATTTAACTCATTAGACAATCTTTTAATTAGGGCAAGTGTTGATGTGACCTTATGATTGTCAAGTCAATATGAGTATGGAAGACCGATCTCTTATCAAGCAAAATATCCAAGTTTCTGAATGTTAACATGGTCACCTCTATTGAATATGACAGTTATAAATATTTTTGCAAAGAAAAATCAACACCAAATGAAATGAATATTCAAAAAACGTGTGTTTGTGTCTTGGGTTATTGAATGGCTACGACTCCTGCAGTAAGTCATTCATAATGACTTCGATCTGCCTTCTCACACCATTTAATTTGGACCAATCTGTCCACTCATTGATCCTGAGTCGCACTTCATGCATGGACAAATTGTCCACTGCACGAAAACGCCCACGCTTATACGAATCAATACAAGGGTATGATTTTTATAAATCCTACCCTGTTATCCGGATCAAAACTTGTAATTTAACTAGCTGAATTCTGAACTATCCCTGTAATTTGTGTACAGTACATCTGAACATACTTTGGATTTCCACTTGATAATCCAAAGTTTCGGAAAATGCCAAGGTTGTATTGCATCAAACATATGAAATATTCTTAAAGATCGCCCATCAATCATTACCAAAGGATGATAACAGTGAATATAAACTCTGCTAATTAAAAAGAATAAAAATAAGCTAAAAGTTTTATTACCCACAGCAAAGCTTAATATATATTAAAAATAACGAAAAAGTGTACATCGTTGTTAAAACTCCCTGTTATTTCTACCATCAGTTATTAAAAAACATACAATAAGGCTCAGAGAACGATATTGAATTTGAAATGAAATGCGTTCATAGATACAAGATTAGATATTTTACTATTGAAAAATCTTTGATAAATTCGGTAAAAGTTTATTATTACATTCAAGAGAACCCGCAATATTACTTTGATATAACTTAACGAAATTTCAATATGAAAACGTTCTTCTTCCATTTGGTCTCTATATTTTTGGATGTGGGTATACGAACATGTTTGTCAGCACTATAGAACAGTCGAAATACCGATGAATATCGTTGATAGGCGTAATTTTTTGAGAATCAAGTCCACAACACATCACTGAATACCCGGTGGCTCCCGTAGGCAAATTGCTTCCAAGTTCGGGAAATTAGCATAAAACCAAAAAATTTCATCGCATACTTCTAAGCATTTTTGGGACATTCTTATTACATCAAACAATTTCAACATTGTCACCCAATAGTTTCGGGTACCTTGCAGGGTCCTTTAATCCCCAATTTCACTGGCGTTTTTTTTAAGGCGTTTTTACGTTATTGCCATAATTTTTTATATTATATTGGGTAGCTTCACCTTCGATATCTTCCAAATGAATAAAATGGCTAGTGCTATCTTAGCAAGTTGGAAAAATTTGATTTTTCTGATTTGATTTCACCAAAAAAAAGGATTAAAGCCTGGGTAGTCATTTTACTAATACTTTGATTTTTGCAGCACTATTCTACAATATCATTATATATTTGAATTTCAGTTAAATTTGGAAATAATTTGTATGGCAACATCTAAACATTTTGCCATTCCGAAATTTTAATAGATTCTTATCAAAAATCTGGTGTTTGCAATCATTTAATTGAAATGAAGGAATGCCAATCCGTTTAGATGTAATCATAAAATTTTTGAGCTTTAACGGGATCAGAGAAAATCTTCCGAATCCTATTTAGACATCCCAAATTCATCAAGTTCTCCCTGGAATGTTCTTGAAATTAGATTTATACCTGTTTTTCAGTAGTTGCCATACGTTTCTACAGTTTGAGCAAAATCACTCCATAATGTCGGCTGCCTCCTACAGACTGAAGTACCCAGATTTTTCACAGAAATTTAATTACAACGAAATTCAGTTTTAATGATTTAATTCAGAACTCCGTTGGCCCTTCAAAAGTATAATCGACCAGTTCCAATTTTAGTTACTTGTTCTATCATCGACGGAATCGATCTTTTATTTCGGATACTTCCGATTGAACCGTACGCTTCGAAACAAAAATATCATAAGCTTTTACATTTAACTCAAACGATCGGGTTCTACCATAAAGATGATGTGATAAATAATAATTTTGTGTCAATTATGTGCTGTAAGTTAAAAGCCCGGCCAAAAAATTTCTAAGTTGTGTATTCTTATTCTATTCTAACACAATAATTTTCCCAAAAAGTAAGAAAATAAATTTTGAATAAATAATTTAGAGTTTTTGGTATCTCAACGATGATTGATTGATGGGTAACATGTAGTCGGTATAGACCGACTATCACAAATTTCTTGTTTATTTTAATGAGTTGTTGTTTCCTTGGCTTCCCACAACCTTATTACATTTAAGTGAATTCAAGTACCGGAACAATCAGCAAATGTAATGCAATCGAATACATGCGTGATAGTGCTGATTTTTTTTTTTTTTTCTAATTCATACAATTTATACAAAAAGCATAAAAAAACTTATGCAACATGTGAAATAATCAGTAACGCCTTCAAACAGTAACAAACGTATTTAGTACTTTGTCCATATGTCGCACGCACTAATTTTTATTACTGCCCAATGCTCAATGTGGTAGATGCGTATGGCGAGACATATACATACATTACTAATGTCAACATGTTAAACGCTTTGACATGTGGATGAAAACTTGTGTTTGAACGACAATTACATACATCTGTAAATAGTTGTGCTAAGCGCTTGACCAGCTGTGCATGGAATTCACAATGAGCGCCTGCGTGTATGGTATACTGGATCAGGCATCAGGCCATCACTACAAATTAATTACGATAAAAAGTAACGCCAACGTACACTTTGACAGAACCGTTGCAACAGTAAATAATTAAACACTGAACTGGGAAATTGCCTCACAATTATTGAGAAAAGAAAACCTTTATTGTCGAAGTGAGGTCAGTGTCACAGCCTGCAATTGCAACTAACAAATGTACGCGACGAGTACTTGTAGCTAACACGAGAGGTACATGCACTATTTAATAAATTATTTACTTGACGAAGACTCCAGTTAAATTAAATTTTTTTTAGTCCCTACAGTCAAGAACTGAGGATATTGCGAAGAGTATTGCATACTAATATTGAGGCTAAAACTTTCGTAGGCTAAAACACAAACGTCGTATATAATACCAAATCCATACGATTTAAAGTTTTCCTTGATCTTTAAGGGCCCACTGTACAAATTTGACACCTATCGTACTGTTAGGTGCTGGGATAAAGGATGCTTATTAAAGGAAATTTCGCATGTTCCAACTTCCAAAACTAATGACTAATAAAAATGAATTTGTGTCTACTTGTGGGATTGCCGTTAAGCGAAAAAAAATACTATTGACAAGACAAGAGTTGGCTTGATTGGCATTATTCGGAACTTACTCCAAGTAAATCAACCACTTGCTTAGTTTAAATGAGGTGTAATGTGCACCGATAATGATGCACACAGTGGATGCGTCTTTGCTGTAATTGACGAAAATATCAAAAAAAAATCATCTCAATAATATTTGATGTCCTCAAAGTTAAGTTTATCGATATACCTGAGGCTGATTTCAAAAAACATACTAGACATGTGGTCCATGAATATTTGGCAATTGGAAATCTATGTTCGAAGGGAGTGGCAACCAAGCTATATACTTTTAAGAAACCTGAAATTATGCACCGATATGTGATTGACATATGGCGCCATCATTCAATCAAGCATCAAAACAACGTCATCTGACTGGATTATATGTGGTGGACCAACTACAAAGCCATTCACGGAAGACGTAACTGTTGGCTCCCAATGTCGTGGCATCAGTTTTTTGAAAGGCACAAGGTGCTTTGGCGACTATTACATAGCATTATGCGAGAATTTAAAGGCCAAATGGGCGCCTTTTGCAGAAAAAATTGCAGAATAATTCAGATTCTCATAATTCAAGGAAAACTTGGCCACAACCGCATGAATCGAGCATCTCTTTACTGCCACACATACTATTCTCTAGATCTGGCCACGGAGTCTTTTCACTTTTCTTGACCTAAAGAGCATGATCTCTGGAAAAAAATTAGTACTATTGGAGAGGTATTTGCCAAGGCCTCGAAAAGTTGCATTGACTCTGTAATTGCTGTTCTACCTTTAAAAGCAACTATGTTGAATAATAAAATCAAATTCGATACTTACATTGAAACAATTCTCTAAGAAACATTTGACAGTATATCCGTTTAAGAGAAATCAGGGGAAAAAAGGCTGTCGGAAGTAGCCAAATTGACTGTTTTGAATAAAATTCGAGAATTTTATGAAAATATCCAAATATTTAATTAGAACCCTTTTTTCAGCAACTTGTGATGAATGTGCTAGCTTGTATCACTATTTCGTTGAAATAAGTGATACCACGCTTAACTGGGTACCCAGATTCAACTACCGATTTCACTCAAATTCTAGACTTTTGTGAAAATGTCAAAATAATGCTGCAATACCAGATTTCAGGCACTTGTGATGAATCTACTGGCTTTTTCGCTATTTCATTGAATGCGAGGGTAAAAGTTCTGGCATGAACCCGAAATTTTGAACCATCGCGCTTGAACTAGAAAACATCACGGAGTAATGAAATTTCAATGAATTCCGATGCATTCAATGGCTATTGCACTCTTTCAAATAAAATCCGTGTTGAATTACCTGTGGGAGTATCCAAAATAATGGACCGATTTGAGCCGTTAAGGAACCTGATCCGGCTTTTTAATAGCATTATTGTTGCTCAAAAACTACTCGAACTCTTATGAGCATAGACAGCTCTCATTTGCATATATTTTTGGTTCTACGAATATTTTTCCCAGAATCATCCAGTCCGAAAGCATTTTTCTTTTTATTGTGAAATTTGGGCAGCCCCATAACAACCTTATGCTGTGAATGTTGGGTATTAGTAAGCGGAAAAATTAATCACGTTCGGAGGGTTAAGTTTCAGAAACTAGCATAGCATGGCATTTTATTATTTGAGGCTCTGCGATAACTACGTAGTTCATATGTCCGCCAAAAGCACTGCATTTATTAAGTAAATATATTACATTAAGGTAATGGACACACACTTGTTGGAAATTCAACACAACGAACAATATTCCCACAAGCAACAATTTCCCATTATTTGGTATAAATAGCCTTTTTGAAAAGTTTACTGCGCATGTGTCCTATTAAAATTCCATGATTTCTTCCACGCTACTCTGCTGTCGAATGCGTTTTGTCTCAATTTGCAGTATTCGAAAATAGAATACTCTTCAAATACGAAAAAAAATAAAAAAGCTTGCTTATTTTGTTAGAGTTTCTTTGTAACAAAGTTTCCAAAACAAACATACTTACACTTTATTTGCAGGAGATTCCGCCAAACTGAGTGTTTTGGGTTCCCGCATTTGCTCATATATTCCTTTTGATTCTTACTGGTTATCTTTCATTTGATTACTTATTTCAATTTCGTTCACTTTGCTGCATTACTTACTGCAACTCTCATGTTTATGTGCAAATATTTTAAAGTGCAACTAAAGGAGCAATTTGTGCGTCTTTTAATCAAATGCACCTCACAACTTGCAAAACTTCTTCCATTTTGTCTGCCAGATAATTGTATTGTTGCATTTGTATTGCTCATGGCAATAGCCGTGTAAATATTTTCCTGTTGAAAAGGTCAATACAAATACTTGAATTGCTAAACATTTTTCTAATGTTAGCCAAACTTTGCGCTTAAAGTTTATAACTTAATACGGGTAGTGTATGATGTCTATTTGTTTTGAGACGCAGTTGGATTTATTTTTAAATTGGCTTTAGTCCTCAATATAATCTGCAAATATTTCAATACATGTTTCGCAACAAATAAAGAAATCGAGAGCTACAACCATTTTATCATTTCATGAATGCGCTTCTCCGGCAAATATATTTTTAATACCAGCAATTATGGACAGAGGCATTCATGGTTTTCTACGAAGTTTTTCATGAGTAGAAATAATAATTACAAACCATTTTATGTTTGCCTGTGGACAGCACAGACGTCTGTTCGTTCACATGTCCAAATTCTTGAGGTAGAATCATGAAATTTGCTTTCTGATAAATTTTT
>JXPQ01011981.1:7873-18205 GCA_001014675.1 Ephydra gracilis
ATGCAAATATTCATGTGCAATAGTCCAGCAAATTTCTTTGATATCTGTATAGCCTCAGTTATTTTGATCAGCTTCACTTTGCAGTCATCCCAAATTATCTTGTGGCCTTTTATATTATTTAGGAAAATCGGTGTACCTATTCCAAGGTTTGGAATTTGTTTACCATAGCAAGCCTTGCCTTGAACATTATTCATTTTAGCTAAAAAGCAATGCATTATTAAGAAACTAAATTTTTTATGAATTTCAAACTAACAGAAGTTTCTTCACTTAAAATGGTCTAGCCCACAGACTAATATTTCCATAGCTGTCAAATTTTTACTTAATTTATTTGAAGGATAAGGATGATTATATAAATTAAATACTATTAGTGCCATCAGTATGTTGGCCTGTGACTTTTTCCACCTTCTCTTTTGAGCCTCCATCTAATCAACATTATATTTTCTAATTGCTTTTAATATGATCGGCTCTAATTCAGGGTAGCCCAGCACAACTTTATTGGGAATGTAAGGGTTTTTAAACTTAATTTCTCACAAAATTAATTCAAATCAGTGAAATTTTTAAATTTGGATGTTACAGCTATTGGTACTTCGATAAAAAATAATGCTCATTACTTGAGCCCAATCAGATTTTCTTAAGGAAGATTTATCCTGAAATATAAGCAAAAGACAAAGTTATATTTGTAATTCAGGTGATATGGAGAAATAAAACTCATTAAAAATTGGTTATTCAGATAACGCTGAGGTAGTTCTTTAAAGAATGGTATATTTGAGTGCAAGACGTTCTCAAAGTCTAATAGTTTACCCAACATTCTTACTTGGTTCACACTTACAACGTATTTATTATTGAGTCAATTAAAAACAAACAGTTTAGAAAATTTTAAAATAATTTTTAAAGATTCTAGTTAAGTAAAAGTTTTTCTAAATATTAAACGCTACGCTGAATAAAAATTAGCACTGCTGAGTTCTTTTAAGGAATTTCAACTTTCACAGTGGGGATCTATATACGTCGCCAATGAAAATGGCAAAGAGTTATAAGTTTTAGTCAAACGCTTGTAACACCCAAAACATTAAAATGTTTACCGATATGAACAACTTCACTATAGGAATTGATTAAACCATGAATGTTCAATACATTCGTCCGTATCCAAAAACTAGAAAGGAGTACTAAAACCAAAACAATAAAATAAAGCAAATATTTTCTTAAATAAAATGTTGGATCGATATTAAAGTAATTTGGTTAAGATCCAATTAATATTTCGGGTACCTCCAGTTTACCTATTTTTTCAAAATTTCGGGTGTAAACGTACTGCAGCCATCAGAATTTATAGTTTTGATTTAAATTTCGGAAATAAATGGGGAATTCGGGCATGTTACCGTATTTCGAAAATGAACATAATGATATCCCTAAAGAAGCTTTCTGAATCTATCTTTTAAATTCAAAGAAGTTTCAATTTCGATTGGACGTAAAGAAAATTAATTTTTGTGGCAGCAATTAAATTCAATAAAATTTCATTATTTAATGAAATATCATCAATAAGTATACGAGAATGGCCTTGATAGCATGAAAATTAGGGGTGTCTCCAGTACACCAATGTACCAATACATAAGGGCTTTAATGTAGAACTATTCACTATATCATTTAAATTACAGAAAATTCAGTATTAAGTGCATGAATACAAATATTATCAATCTGCGTACGAAAAATGCACTTGATTGTATGAAAAATGTGAGGTACCTCCATATTTTGCGGAAAATGTTCATTAATATTTAGCACAATCACATTTAGTGCCTTGTTGGAAAGGCATTTGCAATAACTATAAGCGTAAAGCTTTTTCCACTTGTGTTTTAAGATGGTCTTATATTTACTTAATTAGCTATTAAAATCTGTGTTAGATTTTGGCTTCAGTAATCCTGCAATGTATGCTCTGCTAGTGTCATTTCGAAACCTTGCATTGAAAGATCTTGCAATAACTGGTTTATTGAACTCATGACTGATCTGGAGTTAATTTCGTTTGGGTTTGTCAATATCACAGGTGATTTCATCCTGTGCCGTTCGACATTCTTGCAGACAGCAGCATACATCGTACTTGGGACTTTCCTCACTAATCAGAGTCACTCCATATCAGTGGCCAGCGTGCTGTCGCAAATTGTTGTTTATATCGCAGCTCTCAAAGGCTTCGCAAGAACTGAGAACTATGAGTTGATACCCGCATTCACAAGTACTCCAAAGATTGTTGGTGCAGTACCCAGGGGCAACTGCAAGTACACTAAAACTGCACTCAAAGTGACAAATCATCCACACTAGCCACTTAAAGTTGTGTAACTTATAACTTATGCAATTGGCAAAATGTGTAAAAGCAAGAACAATATTTAGATACTTTCTCAAAATACTCAAATACTTAAAATTTGGGCTAAATTCAGACTATTGCAGGCACTATTCAAAATTTTTCAATAAAATTCAGAAATTGATTGGATAACAATATAATACCAACATATTCGGAAAATGCGTATGATTGGGCCAAAATCAGAGGTACGCACAATCCCAAAAGACAGGGTTGAGCAAAGCAAGCCATAGACTTCAACTAAATTCAATGCAATATCATAATTGATTTGTAATACACATGACTTATGTGTAAAAAATAAAGGCATAGTTGGATGCAAAATTGTGGTACCTCCAGTACACAAACAGTGTGGAGTGCAAAAAAACGGTTCTTATCAAAGGTATCCACTCTCATAAAATAAATTCAACGCACTGCCATTAATTAGTGGTCTCATATGAATGTATGTATCAAACTTAGGCCTTATTTGCCTAAGCATATAGCTAACTCAATCATTGCTACATAGTCCTGAAACAAGGTTTTGACCAAAATGAACCACAGTTCGCAGCTATCTCGATCAATTTCATTTTGCGGTCGTCAAACATAATTTTGTGGACTTTTTTGATGTTTTCCCTTTGTGTGCGCTTTACGCCTTGACTAAACTTAGTAAACCACTTCTCAATGGTTGATCAGATTATGTTAAAAATAGATGCATACCTGGACGAAAATAAGAGGTATCTCCATCAAAATTAGGCACACTTATAAATTTAATTATAATTGATTAAATATCTATAATCAATGTATATACAACGGACATCATTCAATTTAAATGAAAGGAACCTCAATGACAATTAAGAGTTTTAACCAAAATTAACCGCACACAATAATTAAATTCAACGCAATTTCATAATTGAGCACTAAAAAGGGCAACATTGAATGAAACATGGAGGTACCTTCTATAGAATTATGTGGTCTGAAGAGTGCTTAAAATAACATTACCCTTACTTTTTTTTTGACGTAAATGTAATTTTATAATTCAGTGCACAGCAACATAATCAATCCGGTTAGAGAAAATTCGTAGGATCCTGAAATGCGCCTTCTTCGCCCAGAAGGAGGGTTTTTGGGAAAGGTCGCTTTGCTGGTTAAGCAGCTGCAAATTGATGAATTAAATTAATAGAATTAATAAAATATTAATATTGCCGAAATATTGAAAATATTATGTTATTTATTAACTGAAATCAATATTTTCTGAAATGGCACTTGATTTGCGAATACACACGAATACTTATACTGGCCCTTCCCGAAAAGGTGGTTTAAGTTGCATTTTAACTAACATTTATTGTACATATAAGATGGATTGAATTCCAAAAAATCGTATGCAAAAAACTGGCGTAGTCTGGACCGCCGTTAATAAATAATCTAAAATTAAGTTGTAATAACGAGTGAATGCATTAATTATCTAGCTCAAATTGTATTTTTAGCCAAAATTACTTTCTGCTTTTATCAGTTGCTCCATATGTTATACACGTCGCCATTCGAATGGGCAAAGTGTATATTAGTTTTGGTCATACATTTGTTACGCCCAGCAGCAGCGTCTGGAGACATATACAATTGTATACCGATATGATTATGAACACCACAGGAATTCATTAAGCCATGTTCGTCCGTCCGTCCGTCCGTATCCAAAAAATAGATAGAACGGCTTGAGCTAGAGTGACGTACTTTGGTATACGTTTTATTTGGAAAATTTTTAGATCCCTTTTGAAAATCGGTTACCCCCAGTACACCTATTTCTACATAACCCAATTCAAAATCATGGGCTTAAGCTTATTGCAGCCGTTACAGTTGATATTTTTCAATTAAAGTTCAAAATTAAGCTGAAAATTAAAACATATAACCGTGTTTCGAAAATGAAGATGATTGAAAAAAAAAGAGGAACCGCCAGTACACACAAATCCCAAAAGAGGAATTTTTCACAGTTTTCATTTAAATTTAACGAAATTCCACTATACAGTGAACATAAATATAAATAATGTGTATACAGGAAATAGACATCATATGATATAATGCTGAATTACACATAGTTATAATTAATAGTTAACGAAATTGAATTATACACTAAGCATAAACCATTACTTCGGGTACCAGCAGAACAACTTTATACATAACCCAATTCAAAATTACGGTCTTAATCTTACTGCAGTCGTTCGCGTAATTGAATTAAAAACAGATGTACCTACAGTGCATATCCTATATACACAATTCTTTACAGTTATCATTTCAATTTAATGAAATTTAATTATGCAGTGAATATAAATATAATTACTGTGTGTACCTAAAATTGACTTGGTTTGGTGAATATCACAGGAATATCCAGTACACCTATGTGGCATGAATAGAGGCTTTAATGCGGAATTATACACAGTTATCATTTAAAGTATACCAAATTCCTGTTTTGAGTGAAAATGAATATAACCAATATTTGTAGCAAAATTTGGATTCTTTAGGCAAATTTAGAGGGAACTCCAGTGCACCGACATGCTTCCACTAGAGGCTTTACTGCTAAATCATGCATAGGTGACTTTTAAATTATACAAAATTCCAGTATTAATGGAACAAATATAATAAATACACGTCCTATTGTTTCATTGAAATCAGACACTTATGTGGTCAAAAAAAAAAGAGTTAAAAAATTTCACATAATTTACGAAACTAATCCAAAGTAATTGAAAATACTTTGTTGTTTTTATTAAATAATCAATCGACGTATATCATACTGTCGGTCTAATGAGTGCAATCTTTTTAATTTTTTTTATTATTATTTTTTTTAAATGAAAGCTGGTAAGTAATAAATATGAGTAATGAAAACTATTAGTCAAGTTATTCACAAACAATGCACAGACAAAAAAGAGCCAGTTTCTTAAAGTTGGCAAATCAATTAACTTGTGCCTCTTTAGATAAAAGGGAAGAAGAAATTCCATGCATAAAACTGACGCAGAGCAAGAAGGATCGTTTGTTTTCTAAGCTATTCGAGGCTATGAATAGATACATTATTTCGATATCGGACACACCAGAAATAAAAACAGTTGCTTAGTGATGTAAGGGTCATTGAATTATTTGATCCATCGTTTAATCAACGCTGAGACACCGCTGTTAATTGAAAAGTTCTTTGGCTTGCAGACAGATGATCCTTCTACTATTTAATCCATAGGATTTTAACTTTTTTTTAACCTTTAACAGACTCGTATACAAATGCGAGAACCCTCAAACTATTCGTTTGTGGGATACAGCATTTCGAGTATAGGAAATTCTGTTAGTTTGAAAAAAGAGATAAAAAGACTTACGTTTTTTATAAAGCATTGGTTTTTTGTGTAAAAAAAAGTTTCACCCACAAAATCAAGCATTGAGAAGTGGTTTGCTAATTTTAACCGAAAGGAAAAAGTCACCGGGGAGTAGATGTCTCAAATGGAATAAATTTGGAAGACTCAAAGTCAAGTCGAACTAGAAAACTGAGGCTATAGAAACATCAAAGGTGTGCTGAGCATATCGTGCATAAATATTTGGCAATGCGAAAGCTCTGTTCAAAATGGGCGCCGCAGGAGCTCAAAATCTACTAAAAACAACGACGAATTTAAAATAATGAGTAGTGCTATGAGCTACTCCTATTTTATGCTTCGATATGTGACAGATTATTTCAAATTGGAATAAAAACAACCGTCATCCGGGTGGACTGCATTTTTGACGCATTCAAGGACGCAACAGTCGGCTGGCAAAGGCAGAGGCATCAGTATTTTGGCGTGTCCACTGTGTTATAATCATAGATCAACTTGACATAGCAATGTGTTATTGGAGTGTTTCAAGGAAGAAATCACAGACACACAGCCATATATGAAGAATAAGTGAATACTATTTCCACAGAGTAATGTACTCTGGCACAAACCAATGAAAATGATTGCAGAATAGCATGATCGGATTTCAAATTTTTGCAACGTAGTACGTGTGCACCGTACCGTACAGATCTGGTCCCTAGCGACTTTTGCTTTATTCAGACCTCAACAGAATGGTCGCTAGAAAAAACTTTCCGCTGATAGAGGTATTGGTATCGAAAAATCTCCTAACGGCTTGAATCGCTATTTTACATTCAAAGGCAAGTAAATTGAAAAATACCTTCAAATTTTGTCAACATTTTTTTCTTACCTCGGCTACGGCCGCTTCAGCCATCCTGTTTTATAAAAATGCAGCGTGAGGTTTTCTACATATAACTCACGTGTTTGAGTCTCTATGGTAGTGCTGCTGTTTTGAAAAATTCACATAATTTTTACCTTAACAAATGCACCAGTTACGAATAATGCACTTATTTAGAGGATCGTCTAATCTGACAAATTCGCTGACAACATATTGTATTAAATTTAAATTTAAATAAATAAATTTAAAATTAACGACAAAATCCGGTATTTTTATTTTAATTTTTTTTTTTGGTTTCTTCAAATTTTAAAGAGACATTTCAATTTCAGACATTGCCATTTTGGAATTAGAAAATGGAAGCTTGCAATCACCTATTACCTAAATTCACTATTTTATCTTCTTGAGTTATAAGGACTCGTACAAAACAAAATGCAATCATTACGATGACAAAGCATGGCGCGTTCGTTTCATATTGATAACGATTTGACTGTTATTATATTAATGCCTCATTTTTGATATAACGTCGACATAGAATACCGTGTTCGTTGAAAAAGATAATGTTTTTAAGGACGTTGCAATCGTTCACTTCAATGAGTCACATCAAAGATTCATCTATCCATCCTGTGGCCCCAAAGGAACGAATCGACTGAGAACCGTCCCTAAAGCACAAATAATTGACGTTGGAAATGCAAATTTTGAAAAAATCCATGTCTCGCATTATTCGACATTTGCCCTCAGGTGAATTGAAAGCAAATTACTAGTCAAAATGAAAAGCGTTACGTAACTGTTACGCAAAGACCTCTCACAAACATATTCTCTTTGCTACCGATTATACATCATGTAAGAGTCGTTCAATTAATAGAACGCTCATGTGTTTGCTTGGTAACCCACAGAAGCATCCCAACTCATCGCTAGCATTGAAAGAAACCATTATACCGTGTCTGCAATGATGTGGTGGAGAATAAGCTGCTATGACGTTAACAAGCTGCATTATTGCGAGAAAGGAGATGAAGCCTTCGTGAAAAAACCTTAACTTCAGCAAAATTCTTTTCCAGCTTTCAGGCAGTTCAGACCTCAAACGTCTTGGATAACAAGCAGTGCTCCGTATTAAATGTTTGCTTAACTCAGTACGGTAATGTTGAGACATTGAATTGAGCCCATGTTTGTACTTTATACAATTTCCCTATTCACGCAGCGCATTTCAAAATAGATGAGTGAACAGAATATCTTCAGTCGTGCTATAAAGGCAATGGAAGTCATTTCGAATAAGTTCTTCTTAGATATATAGCCATTGAATAACCCAATAATACGTATTTTGTTATTATTTGTATTTATGCATTCGTGTCCATTGGCGTAGCTTTTTATTGTGTTCCAGTATTTATGACTTGAATAGATACGACTAAGTGAACTTTTGTTGATTGCAAGTGATTCATATTTCATATCATGGCGTTACACATTCTTGAACACAGAATTAAATACAGCATCCTTCTTACAATAATTATGTAACATTGACCTTTCGCTTCTAAAATCATAAAAAATTTCGTTTTCTGACAATGTGTTTATCAGTTGTAGTCAAAATTTTAATGTAAGCTATAACCAACGTTGAACTGTCACATTTGAAAATCTGAATAAAATTGAAACAGAGCTCTCTGTTCTGCCTACAAACATTTAATCTCTGTGTTAACTAAAAAAATAACTGAATTCAAAATACCCAAGAGTCATGCGTTCCTTTGTTAATTAATTATGAAATGTCTTATAATTCTTAATATTTAGATTAATCATAATTTATTTCTCGGTGAGACTTCATTTGCCAATGTTGTGGTTGTTATATATGAAATTAGCGTGCCAGAATTGATAAATAATTGTTATGAGTTAAAGTATATTCCAAAAATTTCTTCAACATTTTTTTAATGAACTTTTATGTGAAGACAAGTAAATTAATATTCAAAGAAATCGCATTTAAAAAAATATACCTGTTTGGAATCTAGTATACATCATTCAAAAATATTACAATTTCAACATAATTTATGTCGATCGATTTTCAGATTGATTTCATCTTTCGGGGCGAACGTGAATTATGTAGGCAAGCAAAATTTTTAAGCTATTGAATTCATGTTGAGTTCAGCATACACACTTCTTTTTGATAAATTCGGGAAGGTGCCCGAAGCAATGGAACAATTTTTACCATTTCAAAAACTAAGTGCGTGATGGGCATGTGTTGCAGAGAAATAACAATTTGCGACTTCATCTTCTTTGGATATATATTCATTGAATCCATAAAATTATATAAAAAATAGAACACAATTTAAATAAATGCAACTGAGCGAATATTGTCCATGCGACCAATGTTTCCATGCCTGGCTGCTAGGCCGGCCAATCCTAAAATCTAGTAATTTCTGAGTACCTCATTCGTTACCAGCTTATCAACAACAAAAACATTACGCTGATTTTGGGAGGTATTTGAAAAGCATTTCCTGCATCGATAGGGAATAATTTATTAAACTTGACATACGCGTAAAACTAACAGCTAACCCAAGTCTAATAACGTAAGGGATAGTATAATTTTTCTTCATGGGAAGTTTTGTACTAACCCTTCTGGAAGAACTTTAATCATTGCACGCTAACAGTGCTGTTCGAAACCATCCGAATAAAGCATGAAATTCTGAATGATGACCAAATTTCATGATACTCGAGCATATAGCCTTTACCGAATTCAATTTGTATCCCCTTCGACATCGCAGATCGCAGACTATGATTTAGCTTCTTTGAATAAGTCGTCGTCGAAACTGTGGCATATGTAAAGTCCAGAAACAAATGCTGAAAAAATGCTGAACTTTCAATGATGTCGTGTTTTTTAGAAAAATTCAATATCATTGCAATAATATCAAGTAAAAAACAAATTGGCCCTATTAATGCATAGGAATTACGATTGCCAATGACTTTACTATTTTAACACACACCTTCAAATGCACTTAATATGTTAAGTGCGTCATTGGTAAATTTGAATCTGCCATGTGACTTAATCTGTACTTTCCACATTTGCTGACGCACATATTGAAGTTAGTCCAATGTTAAATTGGAATTTCACTAGTTGTTTCTTTAATAAATTTATACACGTCGCCAATGAAATTGGCAGTACACCAATGTGGTCCTAACAGAGGCTTTAATGCTGATTTACACATATTTATCATTGATATTAAACGAAATTTCATTATATACTGAACTCAAATATGATCAATGTGTCTACTCAAAAAAGGCCTGATTGCATGAAAAATAGAGAGAACTTCAGTTCACCCATGTTGTCTCAATAGAGGTTTTAATACTGAAATATTCAAATGCTATATGATTTGAATTCTGTGAAATTTCAGTATTGAGTGAAGAAATAAAATAAATGAGTGTATGAAAAATGAGCTTGATTGGATGCAAATTAAAGTTACCTCCAGTGAACCTATGTGTTTTCAGAAGAGGTTTTAATTCTGATATATACATAATTATCTTTTCAATTCAACGAAATTTCAGCATTGAGTGAAAATGAATATAATCAATGTGGCTACCAAACATGAGATTTATTGTATGAAAATTAAATCCAATATACCTTTGTAGTGTCAATAAAGGCTTCAGTTCTTAATCATGCATAGGAAGCATTTTATTTTCTAAAATTCCAGTTTTAAGTGAACAAATATAATTAATCTGCGTCACGTATGTGATTCACAAAAAACGAGTACAAAATTTTGCCATAATTACTTACCTAATTGGCCACTACAACCTGGTGCAGGTCTTGGCCTCAGCGATCCTACGGCGCCATTCTTCTCGATGTCTACTATTTTGGC
>JXPQ01011981.1:42867-53326 GCA_001014675.1 Ephydra gracilis
AACGGCAACTACGCTGCCAAGTGTTCAATTGTTCAGTGTGATGCTTCTATTGTACATATTTTTACTACAAAAACAAAAGCGTTACTGAAATCATTCAATTGTTAAAATACTTTTTTAAAAACTACCCCAAGCAGTCAGTACGCATACAAAAATTCCGAAGAAGTTGTGCTACGGTTAAAAGAACTTGGGGTATTTAAATTAATCAACTAATTAAATGCACAGAGCATAATGACTTTTTATTTGACATATTTTAGAAAATCAGCATTTAATCACAATGTGCTTTTTTATGTTTTTTCTTGAGAGTTTCAAAGTACCAGGAGCAAGTGCATTCAAATGAAATGGCTGCTGGCCAAATATGACGCCGTGAAAGCTGGCCTAACATAAGCAGCAAATGGCGGAATTTCTATTTAATGAACTGACAACCTTGGAAATAAGCGCTTTTCGAAAAATTTTGTTCTGCTTAATTGATATTTAACTTTAATAATACGCGCAGTAATGGATAGGGCACTTAGTCACACAATGACGTAATGTCACAATAAGTTTTTTTGAAATTACCTTTTTATTAATTTGCTTGAGTGAAGATAAGGTAGCTTAACAAAATCGCACAGTACAAGTGGTAAATCAATTAAATTTAGCTCTTATTTGGACTTATCGAAGAGCGAAAAACTTACTAAAAATAATTATTTGTTCACCAACACATTGTGCTGTTAATCCGCGTGCCAAACTTTCGTATTTTTTATGATTTTAACAGCTCGTACGCATTAACACTTAATTAAGAATAACAAGTAAGAAATTATTAGGAGGCTTGTCGCAACAGTGCTTTCCACGGTTCTTCGGAATATGCAAGCGTTAAGGTATTAAGACCTCAATACAAAGAAAGCTTCTAAATTTTATCCCTTTTTTCAGTATTTAACATTACTTATGAAATGATTCGAGCAATACAGGGTTTATTCAGACATTCATTCTAGTACACAGCTGTACTGTGTGAGCCTTTAAAATTTTTTACTGCTGGCAATTGGTGAAATTTATGTAATCTCTTCCATTTTTGACTTGCAATTTATTTGATTATTGGTCCTATTTGAACGCGAATCGACATCGGGAACCTCTGCGAGACCGTGTAATACTTTATCAACAACTAGATTTTATCGATTTCTTTATATATGTGTCGGTAATTTAACAATTAATTTCAACTACGAAGTTGTACTGTTGGATACCCGAAATCCACCGGCACCGGATCAAACTCAAACCTTCATTTCATTCCTTTAATCCAACCTTGTTTGCTCATAACATAAATTACTCATTTCAACTAGATAGCTGTTATCCGTGAGCGTTTAATTTTCTCTGATTAAACGAATTCTTACACCAGGTTTCGCAATACCAATTACTTCCTTGACCACCTTTCAGTGGCTTAAGCAGATTTTTTTTTGCAAATGTAACTTAACGCTTTCTATAATATAATTACATTAAAAGGGGCTACTAAGCTTTACTCGATCACCTCCATGCATGTTATATGGTTTGCATCAAATTAATCTTCAATATTTAATTCCACTAAGTTTTATGTGTTTTTGTTGAAAATTTGCAATTAAACCTGGGTTGTTATTGATAAAAAATCAGAAAGTTTTCTCGTATTTTTGGAAAGTATATTTCGAACTAGCCGAATCATTAAATCATTTCCGCATTATCCCCGAATAAATTTCATGTTCATGCTTGAATACAATTTAACTACACATCATTCAAAAGTGGGTGTAATTTGTCAACAATTTCCAATGTTCCCGAATTCATCATTGATGGACCCACCTTTTGCATTTATCATTTCTTTTTCATTTTTAAGCTGTTTTTCAATAATTTAACTCAATATCCAGAACTAATTGGTTCTCTCTAGGACAAATTAACACTCAACATAGGAAACTACCTAAGAACTTGAGGAATATTAATTCTAGGTTTGTTGAGTAGTTTCTTTTAAAACAAATTAAATGAAATAAATTTTGGTCGCAATAACTGAGATTTCTTTTAGACCTCACTCTAGAAATGTTCAATCTAACAGTTTTGATTTTATAAAAAACTTCTACACCTGCATATCATCAATAAAATTAACAAATCCCATGAGTAAAATATAATTTGTCTGCACTCAGCACTGGGTCTTCCCGGAAATGTGCAGTTTAAAAACACCAGAAATCGTAAAAAAATACAACATATGTTGTTACAAAACCATCGAGTGACTGAAGGAAAAGATTAAGTAGAAACCCTAGGTGTTTTATAGGCAGCTTAAGAAACATTATGGCAGAAGCACGCTGTTTCTGAAAGCTGTGCGAACAAAACGTGACACGTTCCCCAAAAATTCACCAAAAACAGCTTCCAACGCAACTTTCGCATGTTGAGAAATGTTTTTGAAAGAATCAAGTCAATGCTGTGCGCCGATTCATCTGAATGCTTGGGTCTTACGTTTATCAAAATGATGCAAAATCAAAATAAGCAGCTAAGTTGTGTGAACCTGGTTCTTCAGCTTGGGAACGAATTCGTGTGCACAAGTCGGACAAAAATATGTTATCACCAGTTTGTTAGTATCTGACAATTAATGTTTTCGTTTATTACTTGCAAACTGCTTAAAAATATCCATTGAAAAAAAATCCGTTTTCATCAGGACGATGTATGTGATGTGTGACAAGAACTATTGATTAGGTCCCTTGTGCAGCCTCACCAGGTGCAGTCGATACTAATAGCTGGTTTGCTATTGTGAGGTGCTTTAGGTAATGAAGTATTCTATTGCGCGAGAGGACCTCACTATTTGTTGAATTCGTCCCACGGATAGGTCAGCGATGTTGGGTGAAAGCATGTTTTTCGAAATTGGTTTATCTAGTTCTAAATAAGGTCATCGGCTGAGAAAGGGCGTAGTATCAAAGCCATCTTCAATGTCCCAATAAAAAGAACATTTTGTNCCATCTTCAATGTCCCGATAAAAAGAACATTTTGTAGTGGTTCGGTTAGCCTGTAAATCCATAAGGCAATACCCTGTTAGCAATGCGATGATGTTTACTAATGTATTTTGATCGTTTGGCAGAATAATCTTACTTCTTAGTTGTGAATCCAGTTTCCATCGTTCCTGTGCAAAGGCCATGTGCCTCAAATCTATTTACAGTTTGCACGTGCACAAGAGAATTCCTGCGAATTTTACAGCTGGATCGAGTCAAGCTTTGTGCCTCACTAGCCAATGTGTTTCGTTAACTTTTACGCTGGAAGTGCGTATGTCCTGGGATCCAGGTTTCGATCTTGTATGTATGATCTCCTTTATCCTTAGTCATATATGACAGAACTGTTTTGAACTTATGAAGGCATAGGATGTTGGCTTCTATAACCGCGTGACTGTCGGAAAGTATAAGGGTATCACCTATCTTTTCCTACAGCAAAATGCCTTACTACGAAAATTTTCGAATGGAATATACCCAGTGCTCCGGTATCCTATGCGGTTTTTAGGTTTTAAACTCGGCAGATATACCCATATAACTACTACGAGTGGAGATAACATAGGTGTATTTGTTTCCAACGTTTGCAAAGCTTGAGATCGCAGCTGTAGCGAAGGTTGCGCTACGAGGCATAGGTTTAATCCTGTTAATCCATCTTCTCGCTTTGAGCTTGAATTTGTTAGTGCCAGAGGGTCTTTTTTCGGGTCCTTTTTCCGGTAGAAGTGCCAGATGTATGTTTTTTGGGAGGTTCACTTGCGTTTCTCCATGGGCATTGCAAGCAGTCTTCAGCTGTTCGTGATTTTGTTGAGAGAGCTGTGTTTTAAAAATCGTACGGTCGTCCATAGACGGGAAAGGGTAAATTTTCGCTGTTCTGGAGGCAGACATTCAGAACCAGATCGGACGAAATACTCGAGTGTTCTCAACTGTGCCTGTACCAACCATTTGCTTGGTAACGAAACAACGAACGTGGCAGGAGACCAAAAACGGTTTTATTGGGATAAAGGTCTTCCGGGCATTAGCTGCAAGCCATTTCTGTGCAGATTTCAAACCCACATACTGATGCGCCATAACAAAATGAACAGCCCAAGTTATAGAACATAAGAATGAGTCAGAAGAAAACTTCGTGGAGTGGCCTATTTAAAGAAAAACATTAATTAATGTGAAAGCTTATTTAACATTGTGTGCTTCCGAGACTTTTTGAGCGACACTTTTGGTTAAAATTATTAACACTTTGCTGCAACAACTTAGGCATTTTTGTGATTTAATTAAGTTTTCCAATAAAAGCTGTTTAGTTGATTTTTTTCTTCGTAAATTAAAAAACTTTTGAATTGACATTTTTATACTTTTTCTAAAACTTTCACTTTTCCTCTTGAAATATAAGTTGAACAAAGACAATCTGCATTTAATTAGCTCATATTTATGAGCTTAGATTTGCTCTGATGTTATGAGTAATTGATGTCATACATAAATTAAAAGTTGCACAAACACTCAAATGTGTACTTTTTTAATAACTTGACGCAAACGTTGCATTGCGTTTGCAACGATAGCGAGCGGATTCTAGATTCTATTGAGAATCACAGCTCACACTCGCAAACATTCAACCACAAAACTCCCCAAAGACTTATTGAGCAGTCGGTTTACAAATGTTAATGAACGACACATTATAGCAGCATAGAAATATGATACAGCAGTATTTTTATTTAACCCTTAAGTTCTGGTCGTGGCATTAGTGGCTTAAATATGAAAAAAATTCTCAATACAAATTTTTATGATATAAATATAAATTTAGATTTTTAATATCCTTTGTAGTCCAATACATATTAGAGAAGTCCAGATATAAATTAGAATAATTTTAATTTGTTAAAATGTTAAAAATATGTTTCGAATATATTTCATGAGCATTAGGGTTAGTGGAGTACGGACAAAAATGTCTGTAAAATTGTACAGAAATGTGAAATGTGTGAATATCATTCCACCGAGATGTTTGGTCCAGTACATAATAACATGTTTCTTTAAAGATATAAATGTACATTTAACTGCTTTTTTAATCATTTTTCGTATAATTTATGCCAAAATATATTTTATTTTGTTCAACTTATTAATCAAACTGTAGACAAATTGAAGCTTTATTTTGAACACGATTACAAAAGTAATCGATAATTTTTTGTTAGATTTTCTTCTGCCTGCTTATTGAGCAGCCGGTGTGAATACGAATTGACTCTGAACTACTTTTATTTCAATTAAATTACAATTTTGAAAGAAGGCTTAAACATTTTCAAATCCCAAATAATCATTGGCATAATTAATTTCAATTATTGAGCTATGAGCCCCGTATGTGGCATTGGAGTTGCCTGTTAAAAAAATTGGCAACGTAGCAAGTGAATATTTTACCTGTACGTCTTGAGGCAAGCACCAGAAAATGCAAAAATTGTCAATAAGATCTTGAGAAAAACGTTGATGAATAAATTAAAAATTTGAAGTTTTTCTTTAACAACTTTGAGGTTCATTCTATCTATCACACCTTTCAAATGACTGTATTTTTTAAAGGAAATCCAAATAGTTTAAATCGGCAGTTATGATAAAAACGGAGAGGAGGAGTCACTCCAAGTTTAAAACTATAAACAGTACAACGGTCTGATATCCATCAAACGATGCATTGAGGTCTTATGGGTTTTTGCACAATATGTAATGCATAGAAGTCACCATTTCAGACTACATATTCTTAGATATTTATTCATAGAAACAAGGAGAATAAGACCTTTGAGAGATTTCCGCCTTTCTGCAATCTGGATCACGTGAACGAGTAAAATAGGTCTATAACTTTAAGTGACTTCCATTGACAAAACCTTCAAAAATATAATAAAGAAGGGCTAATAGCAACTCTAGTTGTAAATTTTTGTTTTAATTTTATATAAAAACAAATAAATCTCTTCAGAGAACTCTCCGAGAATTGGCGTATTAGGTTAAATATTTCGGGTACTCACCATTCACTGAACAATCCAAAATTTGCAAATTCTTGGATTTAAACGATTGTTTTTGAATTAATTATATGTGAAATGGAGTCTTAAGCAGTCTTTGAGTTTCTTACCCTAAACCTTAACATGAGAAACTACCCAAGTCCAAAGTAAAATTATTTTAATCATATTTTTTTTTTGTCAAATGGAAGTTATATGGCGCCACAAATTTTTTTAAAACAAAAAATTTGAGCATGACCATTTGGGGAAGTTCTCAAATAGTATAATATGGATATGCTTCTGCAAAATAATCGTAGGATGTAAATGGAGCAGTCTGTTGATTATAAAAATTAAGGTGCAAAAATTTCTATAATTCCAACATATGAAAAAGGAAAAATCGTAACTGATGCGTATTTTGTAGCTAAATTTTGTTGATTGTCTATTATTTTATATGGAGTATATTTTTATTCGAGGAATTTTATAGTCTATTTCCATAATTGACATATTCTTCTCAAGGTCTTGAAAGTAAGCATTGAAAATATCTAAAATTGTTTGTTGTACAGCTTCTAAATTGGAGTTCGAGCAATGAAGTGAAATATTGATAATAAAAAAAGTTCAGCAGGTTGGTTGTTTTTTAGATTGTAATTAGAGCATTGCCACAATCAACATCAATCAGTCAAATCGTAAATATAAAAATATAACTTTCTTATATAAAATAACTTCAAATAATAAAAATACTTTAGTTGAACGAAACAAACTGACTTGTTTACAAATTTTAGGAAGAGTTTGAAGATAAATAGAACAATTTATTTCATTTAAATGCGCCAAAAAAACCAAGGAAGACATGAAAAGACATTTCATTGAATTTCCAGTATCCGCAAAAGAAACCGAATACTTGGCGAGTTTGCAGCACGACTCGCCTGATGAATGCTATTGATTGACATCCGTCTGCCCGATTGTCCAATAGCTCGAGTAATTTTTAATTTCTGTTTTTGGTTTCAAAAATGTAGAGAGATCGAGTTAAATACGCTTTATTCCTTGTTGCATAATGTCCTTGTATTGGAGCGGTGTTCTTTTGTAATTCCGAATACCTCAGATAACTCTTTTACTCACAATTTGAGATCGAGTTAAATAAGCTTTGTGCCTTGTTTTTTATTTTATTTTTTTTTGTTCTGCTTTAATAATAGCATAATGTCCTTGGATTGGAGCGCTGTTCTTTTGTAATTCCGAGTACCACCGATAACTCTTTTACCCACAATTTTACTAAAATGAGTGTAAAAGACATTTGGCTCAAAGGAAGTTACTGAAGTATGCTATGGCTCGTTATTAAATTATTTACTTTTTCTTTACATGCCCATTGTAATTGAGAGAAATCGGTAAAAATCATTCTGTTTCAGCCACATAACTTTTAGAGACGATTTTGAAATTCGAAATTCGCGTTAACACCTGGTGTTACATCGCAAATGACAACAACAGCTCTTGAAGGAATTTTTTTATTTTTACAAATTTTAGAATTCTAGAAAAATGTGATCATACCTCTCATAGATCAGAAGGGCTTGAATTTACAAAAAAGATGTTTATTCCAACTTTTGCGCTTATTTAGAGAACAAGATTTTTTTCATACCATACAGTTTAGATTCCGTATGATCCCTTTAACATCTCATAACTCGCTTTAGCCAAAATAAAACCATCTTCCACATAAACTCATCTTCGTCAGGTCCCTCCAAACAATGAACTAATGGAACTATGTTTCGCATAACTCAAGCACCACAGGGTTCAAAATATTTAATTTCACGAAGTTTAGAATTTTTCTTATGCACGTATCTCAAAAAATAATGTTAATTTTATGAAAAATATTGAATGGATGAAGTAATTAACTGACAAAAAATTAAAAAAGATAAAATCAAATAATAAAAAAAAAAATAATTTACATTTGGTATTCAAACGATTTGTAATATGGAATCGGTTGTGAGCAACTGTTGAAACTGTCATGCATGTTGTACATTTTTTCTTTTAAACAATTAGATGTAATATCCTAAAATATTAATATTTCATTTATTAGAAATAAAATCATCATAAACATTAGGAGTATGTTCCGGTTTCGCTGTTTGTTGGAAAATATAAAAAACCCATGGCGTAGAATCTTATAAGCGACAAAAATTAACTACATATAACACCATATAAATTCATGTTTATAAATCATATATATTAATAGAATTAATAGAATAGAAGCAGCCCGTCTTAATTTTTGAAAGTGTTCGGTCTAAAAATAAATATTTCTTTTTAGTCATTTTAATTGCTTGAACTTTTTCTAATACTAATAATTATATTTTCTTTTAAGATTTGGCTGCTATTCATGGCTTGAGTGGTATGTATTTTAATATATAATTTAAAATAAGACACTTCGAGAATATTCGAAAGTTTACAAAATCAACGAATTGTTATGTTTTTTAAAACAAATATTAAAGATAATATTTCCGGTCATTCCAACCATAGCCTTCACCAAGCTCTTTCAACGTCATTGGTGGGCTTGAATCGCATTTTACAATTGCAGATACCTAAATCTATGTACCCTTTTCCTTTAAATTTGAAAATTTGGCAATATTTTGCGTACGGAATAAAAATATCAGTAGCTTTTGACTCAATTAAAATCGTTGCATTGAACTTCAAAGGTGTATTCCTGAAGTTCTTTGGTCGAATAATTAACCTTTCAGTGATTCCTTCAATACGAACCGATTAAATTTCTTTGCGCATTATTTCTGATTTTATTCATGAAATATATGTAACAGCTACCATCGCACTTTCTCAAAATTTATGACGCACAACTTTCATCCAGGCGAGTTTTTGTTTGGTTCCCAGCATATTATTATGTGACATCTTTTGTATGAATCGAATATTTCCATAGGTGAATTAACAAGTTGTCGAATAATATTTGAATTGCAGTAAGTCTATTAGAAGGAATTATGAAACGAATATAAAAATATATGCCTACTCCCTTAATTGACCAATACTACCTCGTACAAATAGCTACAGCATCGCACTCATACTCCGCCAATCTCCCTCAGTCTATGTAGCATGCTGACAGTTAAGAATGCAGCGTAACTCTTGATCGGTACAGGTTGAGTCTCCCTCTCCTGTGACAAACAACGCTAGTATTGGAATCAAACACGTTGCGGGCCGCTTCGGTCTCCTCCATATGCGCTATATGACTTTGCGTACGGAACAGCTGGATATCCATATCGCTCATGATTCCGCTAGATCAGTATACGTAATCATCGCAGTAAGGGTTTAATATCTTCAATAAGAGAGCGTAAAATTTTCTTCAACATTAATAAGCACCAGCCTAACGAACGACTTGTGTGTACTGTTTTCAGTTTTCCGACAGAGAACTACTTCAAGCAGTTGCAGCAAAACCTGCTTGCTGAGTATTCCTTCGCTTGAATTCTAGACTGATGTTATTGAACATCTGGAACCTAGGTACATAAGAATTCAAACTTGAAGTTTCCAACGCGCTGATATCTCTTAGGCTAGGACCTTCAAGGGATTTTAAAAAGTTTTTTGACTTTTTCCTATTTTCAATTATTCAATTTCCACATCACCGTCGAGTGGTACCACATACACATAAAAATTGTGCCAATGCGTTTAGAACAGGTAGTCTCCGTTTATTATCACCATTTTCAAGATAAACGAAAAAAAAAGGAAATCAATCATCTTTTCTAAAACCTTATTTGATAACAAGTGGGTTGGACAGGTTAGTTGCAAGCTTCAGGGCATTCTTCATCGACAAAAAAAGAGTCAAAAGGAGACTCTAAAATGGCGAAAGCTGGTGTGTGCCGATTTGATTCTCCTTGAGCGTCTCGTAACCTTGGCTCAACATTTAGTTTTGGGCTAAGAAAAGTTATTCAGTTCGGAGGTGAAGTTCTGCTTATTTGGCGTTCAAGCAAAATTTCGATTTCACTATTTTCTTTTCAAATAATGATATCGTCCAATTCATCGGGCAATCAGAAATCAAAGGGTGTCAACAAATTTCCGTTTATTTTTCATCAGATTCTTCGTAAGCGCTTATCGTCAATATTACTGGTAACTTACATATTCCTGATTTGAGTATGGAGTAAAGAAATAAATATCAGCCTTCGTTGATAAAATACACACTTCCACCAGTTTCGTTCTTGCAAAAATAAGGTCTCAGTCAAACAGATTCTAGGCATAATTTAAGAATAAAATTTTTTAAATATATTTTTTTATATGAAGTCAACCTGTCAACTGGGTTAATTTGCGATATAATAATGAAAATGTATGTGATACATCAATGGGACTTATTGAAGTTGTTATAAAACAGATTTCCTCCTCAATTTCCATTTCAAACTGCTGCTGAAATGGCAAAATTTATTGGTTATTTACGTTTTCTTTTGGTCGGTTCCTTGTTTTAAATTGGTTCAATGTCTTATCCAACCCGAAAGAATTAAACAATTCACATGGTTAAAAACCTCTCCTTGAAACTAAAAAATCATCAAAATTTTATATTTTAATATAAATTTAAAATTT
>JXPQ01012155.1:1728-20166 GCA_001014675.1 Ephydra gracilis
TTTATTAGGCATATATTGTGTTCCCCTACACCTTGCGCGTTTCCTTTTACGGAAATTTGTACTATTTTAGGATTCACTTTCGGCGTCGGAAGTATCGTCAGTACTTTCAGTTAGTTAAAGCTTGCTTGCATTTTTGTCACTATTACTATTAGGATTATCAAATAATTCACTTTATTTTTTATTATCATATTACCAACTAATGTTCTCCAATTGAGAAATTGTCTTTCGTTTGCTCATTTTGGGTTTCAGGCTTAACATAAAATAAAGAAAAGTTAAAAATATGAATTTTACTCACATTTTTGAAAGTATGTTTCAAAAATTGATGTGCTATGCGCAAATGAAAACAATTTAAGCACCATAAAAAGAAAAAATATAAAAAATATAAAAGGGAAAAATTTTTTAAGATCATTGAAAGCATTCATTTTGACTGCTCCCATAATTCTATCTTTAAATACACGATTTCTTTATTTTCTTCGAATACTGCACTATCTATCGATACAGCTAGTTGTACTCTGCACTACCTAATGATGAAGTGAACACAAAGTGAATTCGTATTCTTCATGTTTTCTTATGTTTTAACTGTATAAATATTAAACCTTTGGATAGTAAACAAGTGGTACAAAATTAATATGTATTGTATTAATCGTTGTTGTTTTACATTTTATTAACCACAAACGAAATATGTGGCAATGCCTTGTATCTGACAGATGGTAACAGCGAAAAACCATTTTATGCACCATAAACGAAAGAATTTTCACTCACGCAATAACAACAAACAACATTAAAATAGTGAATAAAGGTTGTTGTTGTTGCTGTTGATATTTGACTCATACTTTGTGAGTGCTATTTGTTCCAATACGGGGTGTCAGTCGTTTTAGTAATAGCTAGCACGCAGAATTGTTAAGTTGTTTGTATTGTGTTTACTGCTGCCGCTAACGCATTCATCATATTTGGTTATATTTCCTAAAATTAGTGGTACGGTGTTATTTCATACAATTAAAAGTGAAGTAATAAAGTATTCCTGCTACACCTTGTAAAAATACAGAATTATAAGTTTTAGTGCATAGCATATTATACGTGAATTAGCGCAATGTNAGCATAATATACGTGAATTAGCGCAATGTTAAGTGTAAACTGCCCATTTGCACTATTCTTTACTTGATTCGCTCTCTCAATTTTTTAATATAATTTTTTTTTTTTTATAAAGAAACTTGCTTGTCGCTTGTGGTGAGTGAGTTTATGTGCACAGAATTTTTACATTTCACTTACACTCATTGGATGCGGCTCTGTTATTTATTTAGTTTATGAGAATCGCCTGTTTGTCCAATTGACAATATATAGATGAAACTAATTAGTTGTTATTGTAGCAATTTTATCAAATATATAATACGCTTATTAACAACATTTACGCGAGTTGTTTTGAACGAAAACGAAAAATCGTACTACTCGTGAAAGTTTTTAAACAAAAAAGTTTTAAACGAAAATTTGCATACAAAGTAAATAATTTAAATGCAAGTCTTCAAAAAAAAGAAGATTTTAAAAAAATGTATACAATTAGCTTATTCAATGAGTAAAATTAATGAGTTCAATTGATAGTTTTTTGCTGCTGGAACATATGCAAGACATGCCGGTAATTTCGATAATTGTTTATACGTGTGGTTAAATTATGTTATTTTTTTTTTAAATTNAAAATTCCATTTTAGACATTTTTGCGACTATATTTAAGCTCTTGATCTTATGGTTATTACNTAAATTCCATTTTAGACATTTTTGCGACTATTTATATTTAAGCTCTTGATCTTATGGTTATTACTATGCTTGAACTGATGTTTTCTTTGATTGTGAATAAATTTTGCTGTATATTCGTCAATGTAATTCCAATTAGAATTAATTCGGCCGGGAGAAACCCCTAGGCAAATTTTTATAAACACATGTTCAAATAAATTTTTGATTCATTTCAGCAGGCGTCGCCAGCCCAACGCTCATACGCGCCACATAATCAACGTAAAATAGCTCAGCAGAATGCATAAGTGCATAGCATTTCTTTATTCTGATTAAATATTTTGGTTGCAAACATTTTCCAAAGAAGTCGAATTTTATGTAAACCCACTTATTGTTTAATATTAAGCGGCAGATTTAAAGAAAATATGTTAAGGAGAACTTTGCTTCAACACAATTCTATCAAAATTATTAAAGCATGATATATCAGAACCGAACAGGTAATTGGTTTCTGTGAACTGCAAGTTCTTCCTTTTTCCTTTATATATATTTTTTGGCAAATAACGGCTTTCCTTTTTGATTTCGTTTGTGGATAAGTGTCCTATGCAATGTGTTAGATACAAATGTATTTGGATCTAAATTTCAATAATTATATTAGAGATTGCAATGTAAGAAACTTAATATGTAAGGGCGTAACACTCGATTTAGTCTCAACGGGTGCTACACGTTTCCACGCCCCTGATCAGCGTTTCCTCGAAAATGAATCGGGCTGTGGCCGTCTGTCCATATATCTGAATATTGTTGTGCGAATTATTCTGTAAGATTTCAAGAGATTGCTTGTGAGTGAATGTTTTGTTTTTTGTTATTCCGGGCTGTACAGGTGTGAAAATCTGGAAATCTGGCTCATTTCTTTAATAGCTGCCATAAAAACTGATTAATACGAATGAAGGTCTTTTTTGAAAACACGTATCGTTAATGAAGATATCCCATTGCAATTTTGCATTTCAGCATAGTAGAAAATAATATTTTGTATCAAAATCGGGCAATATCATTTTCATTTTCGATATCGGTCTCATGCAAACTGATTATTCTGAAATAACTTTTTATATGAAAAATGTGTTTTTTTGAATTAAATATTTTGTCTTATTATTACCTCAAAAGTATAGGTACCGAAATTGGTCAAGATGTGTAGGATTTAACATATAGCTATCACAAACAAGAGTTTATTTCGTACTACAAAATTGTAACTATTCGAAGGCGTCCTAGGCGATCCCTTATAATGCAAACCTTGATGATCTGCGTCACCTCAAGAACTGATCTTTCATACTAGCCTTCCAGGGTGTATATTCGTTAAAAATAGCAAAAGCAGATGTGTCTGATATAGCTCCCACAGAAACTGCTCAGAATTCATGCAGTTTCTATATGCACTCATTATACACGTTCCAATGAAATTTGCAAACTGAATATTAGTTTTGGTTATACGTTTGTAACACCAAGAACCAGCGTCCGGAGCCCTATCAGAGTATATATCGATATGATCAGCATCACAACAAGAACTGATTTAGCCATGTCCGATCGTCTGAAATTTGGTACACACATTCTTTGCAAAAAGTTTAGATTGCTTCTTGAACTTGGTTAAGATCCGACCATTATTTTAGGTACCCTTAGTACATCTATTATTACACATATTTATTCACAATTTCGGGAGTAAGCCGACTTTAAGAGTTAGAATTGATATTTTTCAATGATATTTCAAATTTAAGTGGGAAATTAAGGTATCAAACCGTGTTTCAAAAATTAACATGATTAAAACAAAATCAGAAGTAGCTCTATTACACCTATAAAAAAAAGAGACTGCGCAGAATTTTCCACTTTAACCATTTCAATTTAACGAAATTGCATTACACAGTGAATAATGCATAATTAATGTGTATACCCAAAATGCAGTTGCATCCAGAACAGTTATGTGGTCCCAACGGAGGCTTCAATGCTAAATTACACATATTTATAATTAAACTTAAACGAAATATCATCTGCAGTACTATGTGGACTTAGTAGAGTGTTTAATGTGCAAATATGCACAGTTATCATTTTAATTCTACGAATTTTCAGTTTAGAGTGAAAATGAATATAAATAATGTGTGTACCAACCATGGGATTGATTGAATGACAGTTAGAGGTAACTCCAGTATACCTATGTAGTCCCAATAGATGCTTTACTGCTTAATCATACATAGTTTAAATTTACTTTGATATAATTCAAGTATTAAGTGAACATATATTTAATTAATATACGTAACATTGATTCATTGAAATCAGTTAAATTTGAGTTAAAAAATTTTTGAATAATTAACGGAATTAATTGTTTATATTTAATAATCAATCGACGTGTATTATACTGTGAGCTTAAGTCGATTGTAACCGTTTTGATTGCTTTTTATTTCCTATTGTAGATATCCTGCTGGAATTTTATATTTTTCTATTACATTAGTAAAGAACAATCTGTACCGAGAATGCTCAAGATCGGTAAAGACTGTGATATTTTTGAGTCAGTTCTGATTAACTAGATTGAAGTGATTGTATGAAAACTCTTTTTTTTTTGAAGATATCCCAAAGTTATTTGCCATTTCAGCATAATATAAAAAATGATTGTTTGTGCAACAATAGCTTGAGATCAGTTGGATTTGGGATTTAGCGTACAAACAAAGCTAAGGGTCTTATATGAAAAACGTTACTTTTGAAAAGATCACACAATTACATTACATTATAATACAATTCCGAGTAGTACTAGAAGTAATAGTTTGTACGAAAGTTTGAAAAGATCACTTAGAATTTAGGATAAAGCTGCCATCCAAGCTTACCAAAACAAAATAAAGTTCTTCTGCCTAGAAAACTTAACTGAAGATTTATATGAAACAATATTATATTAAAGATTATGATATTCAAATGCCTGCAATAGCGCAAGTTAAATATTATGAATTGTTACAAAATAGATTTCACAAAAATCGGATTTCGTTAAATATCCCGACTCGACACCGTCATTTATCAGGTTTAAATTATTATTCTATATCTACGAACTTTAATAAAAATGAACGTCAAATTTTGGACCGCAGCACTATCATCATCTATCGGTTTTGAACTTATTAAAAAATTCCATGACGGTTTAAACTGATCTTTGTGCAAGCTTGAATAGTTTGATGCACATACATTAATTTTCTGTGGAAATCCAAAATATTTTGACTTTCTACAAAAAAACTTAACAATTTAAGCTAAATATACTTATTTAAAAAGATACAATTGCTAATACTCTTTTGAATTTAAGAAGAAATCACTGCAAAAAAAGAAAAAACAAAAAAATAATCCTAAAAGTAATGATGAGTAGACATTAACTTGAATCAACACAATTAGGGGTTCTGCCGAGATTTTTATACATGTTGCATTTTATAGGTCTGTGTCGGTAAATCTGTATGAAACTCACAAGAAAAGAATCACACAATGCCGTGGAGGTAGCCTGTAATTGTATCTGATAATGGCCATAATCATCCCACATTCATCACATAAATTGCAAAATAATAGAATGGAATTACTCCCATTTTGGATACATCAGAACAATATTCCATTTAATGGGTTTTGTTACTCTCATTACATACTCATTTCAATTTAATTGAAAAGTTGCATCAACTTGTTTCGCAAGCACATACTGGTTCTGCCCGAATCATTGGTATGTGACCAACCAACAGAACCGAGTTCACATTTCTATGGACGAAAACTGTGTTTAAAGGCAACCTTGTACCGTTTTTTATAATTTTTCCCGTACGTTGTGCGTTGAATTATTTTTTTCGTTTGTAGTTGGATCGGATTATTACCAGTTCGGGTGTAATTTTAGCATTTTTTTCATAATATAAATGTTAAAATTTTAATAAAATATCAAATTTCAGTTTCAGACTTGTTTTCATGATTATGACTGATACGTTCAATCATTAAAGTGTGCTGGAATTAACTATCGTTTTGCTTTCACTCACAAAGTGGGTAGAGAATTTCATCTTTATTTTAAGAATTTTGGCTTGCGATATTTTATTCTGATTTTGATCAAAACACTCAATAAAAAAGTCTACTGCAGGTAACTGCATATTGGTGGAATTGAAATCAAATCGATATATACATGTTATATATATGCTTTACGCATAATCTGTATAGCAAATTTATTAATCAGAGCACGAGCTGATGCTGTCTATATCAGTAAATATTTTTATAGTTCACTTTTGTTTTTTTGCAGGTATTAAAACTGTTTCCATAAATGGAAGTAATGCAAATTTCATCACAAAAGTTCAATACTTAGCTCAGTTATTGCGTACATAGGCAGTTGTATGAAAGTTAAGTTCATGTTCATAGTTACCATGTGGTTTGAAGTGATATATTTGAAATTTCTCTTGAATAATTTTTTCCGGGCCCATTTCAGTTTTATTCTATACCAAACAAACATTTTTTATTAAAAGTTTGACTGATTAAAGTAATTAAAAAATCTGAAAGTTTTGGAACTATCTGCTTCCAGAACCTGCAACTGATCAACCCACGTATAACTCTCATTTATTTGATTTTTAAAATTCCATTAAATTATAGTGAAATTAAAATTTATTTATCTAATTCCGAGACTTGCAAAATTAAATAATTTGTGGTAAAACATATTGGGTTAAAAAGAACAAAAATATTCCTGAACTACTGATGCGCAAATTCTTTAAGAATTTCCTTAAACACTATTTAATCCATGCCAATATATGCGATTACTACTTGTACACCTACATTAAATACATTATAATATTTCTATATACGCTTCCAGCAGTGGGGAAAATTTGCTTTAAATGATCGGAATTATTGAAGATGGTAGGCAAATCAAGAATTGTAGGTTGAGTAAAAAATATATACTTTTAAAACCTTTTCCATTTCCAGATTGTGCAAAAAGTTGTAGTTTTTGGTTTTCAACGTCGAGTCGAAAAGAAAAGATGTTCTCTCAGAATCTGCAACAAAATATTTATTTTGGATTTCAGTTAAAAATACTTATAAAAATTCTTATTGATTCGATTCATTTGAAAGGTTGTAATCTGTCAAAGAGAATATAACTTATGCTATTGGGTTTTTAAACTTTCGATATTGAAAACAATTGTAGAATAATGCTTTCCAACGTTTACTTACGCATTTGTCTTGAAGAATATAAAATATTTATATTCACAAGGAATTGATTTGACTGTTTCCATGACTTCGGTTAAAAAGAAACCCTGTATATATAATTTTAAGGCTTTGCCGATTGGGATGCGATTTTTTTTGTAATTATTTCAACTTGTTTACAAACTGTATAATCACTAATAATTTTTGAGGAAATACTTTACTTACACGCGGATTGAATAAATGAATAGCCAGACTTCGTATTAGTATCTTGGCTTGTTTGTGGTGCCAATTCAGAATTCTCAGCATGAACGCATCTTGTAACGCCTACGATTTCACTGGATACATCATAGAGTAAAATCGAGATAAATTTTTAATGGTAAAGATTTATGAGTTCAATGGGTAGGCGCCCCAAGAAATGTCAAGCAAGGCAAACAGAATGATTGATGAAGTACCCGTGTTTTTTCCAAACCTTTTATTTTTTATTTTTCAACATAGTACCCTTGTAGGAAGAAACACTTCTCCCATCTTTCCTTCAATTTTTTTAACCCCTAAGAAAAAAAGAATATGTCGAGGTCTGCAAAACACGCTTCTTTTTGAATGATGACTTCCTGGTTTGAGCTGAATTTTTTTCCGGCGTGTGATTTTTCATTTAAGGGAACAAGAAAAATTCTCAGGGGCGAGTATAGGTGATTACGGGGGTGAGGCAGCAATTCATAACGCAATTAATGAAATTTAGCGACAAACACTATGGATGAATGTGCTGGTGTGCTTATCGTGTTGAAACAGTAACTTTTGAATCCAGGTTCATCGACGGTCAAAATTTGATGCAAAAATTCTTCTTCTTCAAAAATTCTAGTTGCTCTAAACACTGCTTCTAATTTGAGAGCCGCATCCGCTTATTGTTCACCGTGAGCAATCGTAACACCCATAAGGCCGAAAATTTTTTCATCGCCAAATTATCATGTAAAATATTAATTCCTGTTCCGCATCCAACTTTGCTTTTAACCCACCAATCAGTGCTCGCATATTTTCTCATTAACAAACAAAAAGCGTATTACCCGACGATACTACTCATTTTCCATCTTAGCGAAAATCGCAAAATACGTCTTATTCAAATTGCTGCCAAATCCAAACTAACCCACCAATCAGTGCTAAATTGTTTGATCCTTCTTTTCATGGATGGCAACACACGATCATAGTTCTTACATCCCTCAAAAATACAATCTATCGTAAAACGCAGGTACTTATTGAACAACCCTCGTACTAATCCCACGTTTTTTTGAAATATTTATGTTTTTGGTTCAATATTATGTTATTACAACATTTAAATTAATTTCAAAAGAAATATATTTTAATAGAATTTTTGTAGATAACTGTATGCACATTAACATATGATAAGAGTAGTTGTGTATATGGAATTAAAAAGAAAAAGCAAAAAACTACACTTCAGGTTTGCTGCCAAAGCTTATCGTTTAGCAAAACGTTAATTTGAATAACTAGAAAATGCTGCAAATGCATTTAAACTAGTGTCAGTTCGGCTATATAACAAATTGCGCGTTTAGAAACTAAAAAAGCTTCAAAAAAACAGAAAACAAAGTATTTGCTTAAATGTCAGTGACAGCATTGAAGAGAGCCAGCTAATCACAGTATTTCTCTTATATTGAATATGCTTATTTCTATACTACGTTTGCTGAATGAATGAAGAATAATTGATTATTTAATAAAACTTGAATATTGCTCATAAACCACTCGCAGCTTGACCAGACTATGGCACCGCAGAAATTGTACTGTATACCGTTAAATAAAACAAATTTCCAATCTTGAATTAAATTTTTAATAAATTATTGAAAGTCATTTATTCCTGACAACAAATTCTCTTGCAACAAATTTTAAAGTATTTTTTTTTTAAGAACCGCTTTAACGATTATTTTACTAAAGCGACTGAATATCCAAACCTTTCAAATCAGCTATATAAATGCTAGGAAGATGTGGGCGCACATTATATTCATAGCGCCTTTAGAATTCAGGTAACACCAATACCTACCGCAAAAAATGCTGATACTCCTTGCTTTAAAAGATTTCAAATTTATGTTTATGTATTATTTATATATCTCCACATTGACGAGGCAACTTTTCGCTCCGCAAGCAGGTGAAATGTTTTTAGAAAGGTATCTAAAGAATCCATTCTAGCCATTGTTAATTCATCTTTACCCATAACAATTAATTGTACACCTACTGCACTTACTGATGGAGGAGTTGATTTTAAAAAATTTTTTAAAGGACAGGGGTAGTTTTAATGGTATAGAAATATGGGAAAATTGCGAGGAGTATGATTAAAAAGTTAACTGTAGTTACAATTTAAGGAAAATAATTGCCTCACGAATTGTCAGTAATAAACAATAAGAGTAACTATTGTATTACTACGATTTTATGCATTAAAGAAGTAAAAATCAAAGATATAAATCGTAGTTTGTTGAAAATTAATTAATTTGGGCTGCTTGACGTGTGTTCCAGTACGACCCACACTGCAGAACTATAGGGGTATGTGCGTTATATCACTGAGCGTCCAAGCCAGATTTTTTTTATACTACTTTGTTAATATATTCACAAATGTTTATTTCCATATATATGTGAACTAGTGATGATATAGATCTGAAGTAGTTCAGAAGCAGAGCAGTGGTTATTGTATGGATAAGTAACTAAGCACGTAATTTTTCATTACTTTCTCTTATAACTCATGGCCTAAGCAATTCTGTAGCGCCAGTCGTCTCTGTTTTTGTTACTTTGTGCTAGTTCGCGTTCATACATGGAAAATTCAAACAACTTCCTACGCTCGTTTGGGAATCAAGCACTTTATGAGCAAGTTTGGCCTCAGTCATACGAGCAATATGATCTTGCAAACGGAGTCTCTAGATTTTAAAGTCAGCTCGTGATTCCACCGGACACGCTGTTCGCAATGCTATAATGTAAGTCGTTTTTATTGTTTTAATCTCAAAAAAGTCCGGCGCGTACTAAGCGAATCATGAAAGCGTCCATGCCAGCAGTATGATTTTGCCAACGGAGTCTCTAGATTTTAAAGTCAGCTCGTGATTCCTCCGGACACGCTGTTCGCAATGATATAATGTAAGTCGTTTTTATTGTTTTCATCTCAAAAAAGTCCGGCGCATACTCAGCAAATCTTGTAAGCGTCCATGCTTTGGATGACAGACTAGTTTCTATTGATTTTTATTTTATTAGATAGGAATCCTTTAGTCAAATGCCCACGTAACCCGCAGCAACATCTTGCACGTGTAACTTTGTGTTTGATTTTAAGGCTGATTTAATTTTCATCATTAACACTGAAGTTTTATGTTCTTATTCCACCCAAATCTAATACATTTCAATTTTGCTTTCAAAGTGTTCATACATAGTTTAAAGATTTGAGTTATCAGCTAATTGATTAGAAATACAAGTTTTATTTAAATGTTAGAGTTGGCGGTGATTTGTTAGAAAATACAAATTTTTATAAGTTTTTCGTTGTAGTTTTTGAAATGTTTTAAATAAATGGTGGAAATTTATTCTAACAGTAGTAATCTTTATTTCAAAATCATACTTTTCTCCATACTTCAAAACGCAACGCTGGGATTTGAATAAATGAAAAAAAAGAGCGAAATTAAAAGCATTTTAGTTGTCAAGCATACCATCCCGGAGTTATCGCTGCCAAACTTCCTGAATTGCTTTATGAATGGCTGCCACACCCCCCGAATTCAATTGATCTAGCTCGCTGTGACTTTTGCGTTTCCTGAAGTGCAAATATCGCTCGCGGGAAAAAAATTAGATCAACAAAGTCATCGCCGAGACAGACGTTGGGAAAAGTTGGAAAATAATAAATAAATTTGGAAAAAAAATGGCGTCTTCATTTCTAACGCGGGTACTTATTGAACTCGTACATGCCCATTGTATTTATTTTCTCTAAGCAAATTGAACTTTTCCATTGTGAGGAATGATTAATTTTGAGTTCATTATTAATACTGCTAAGAAAGACAGAAGCGTATCTGTTGCATTAGGTATCCATAAATTCGATACAGCAAAGCATACCACAGCTGTTTCTACGGCTTTATATCAATCGTATTCAATTTCAGATCTTAAATCTTGTGTGACTTCAAGCAGCTTCACAGCAGCTCGCAGCCGTTAAAATTTGTCTTTAATACAAAAAATTAGAAATGTGTAATGATTCTAAGACGATAACGTAAATTTCTCTGGTCGATTTTCTAAATCATTCTTAATCATAATACAGTGATTAATTGATTCATCTGGAAACTCGAATAAAAGTACATAAAATATACTATATATATACATCCAATGACATGGATGATTTTTCGTCATCTGTGAAGTTAAAATAATTGCTGGTTGATTAAAATTGAAACATTCAGCAGATATAATAACCCAAAAAAATTGCAACATTTTCTTTGTGAAAGCTAAAGATAAGATTTTCCATAGAAAAATAAATTTCGTGTCTGCTTAAGCTAAGGCCTGGGTTAATAAACATTATTCGGTCCTTGTACTAAAGAAGCCAACTATTGAAAAGTGGTTTGCTAAAATCAAACGAAATGAAGTAAGCACCGAGAATGATGCAGGAGCATCAAAAAAATCAAAAAAGTCCACAACATAATTTTGGATGTTAAAATATCAATGGAACGTGCTGTAAATATCGTCTATGAATATTTGGTTAGGAGAAAGCTGTGTTCAAAGTGGGTGCCGCACCGGCTCACAATCTATCAAAAACAGGAACGAACAGATGATGTTGAGCAGGGTTTGAAGCTGTTCAGTTATTCAATGTTGGCTCAAATATTTAGATCCATAATAAAAAAAATCAGCATCTGAACGTGGTGAATCCAATCCAAAGCATGCGAAGACGCATTAGTCCGTATTTAACTAAAAAAACAAATTACTTTTCAATTATCGTGCTTTAAAATTGTAATTTTAATTCTTTATTTTCTAACTTACACTAACTACAGGAATTAATTTATAAAAATCATAATTGAAAAATAATTACTTTTTTAATGAACCGAGATTTCACTGGAGATACNGTTTTTTTAACTGATGTATGATGACCATATTACTTTTTTAATGAACCGAGATTTCACTGGAGATACTGGATACATTGATCCAATTGCGACAACATTTTGATATGGGCTAATTATATTTTATACTCATGTTGGTATATTTGATAGTTAGACATAAATGCATAAGTAAAGTAATTGACTTAAGGATAACAAACAATTAAAATTATAAAAAGGGTGAGAAAGCACCAGGCGGTTTAAATGGATAGTGTAATACATATTGCAACGGCACACTTTTGAGTTTTACGTAGTTCAGTCATATATACCGGTACACAGCTGAACGCTTTCATATTAAATGCAACACACACCGGCCACATTTATTTCGTATTCATTACGATTTGACCTTTGATATTTATGCCTCATTGCAGTGTAAAAAGTTTGTAATACGAACTGCTTACAATCATGGAATGGGGTAACATCGAAAATCGCATTGATGTGTTTGGCGTACTTAAACGCTAATGGAAAAATGCGATACCTTTAGGGAGACGCGACCGTCAAAGATCCAGGCGTCAATGCACTGTAAGATCTCAGAAAGCGATCAAAGTTGTGAAACGGCGAATCGACAGGAAACCAATTCGAAAACAGAAAGACTTGTCCTGGGAAATGCCAATTTTGGCAAAATGCGTGCCTCTGTTTATCCGAGAAGATATGGGGCTCAGCGACACACATGGAGGCACTGAAGCAGATAAGTAAGCGAAGATAAACTGCGTTTCGCAGCCGGTACGCGAAGAACGGTAAAGGATCCCAACTTAGCCCAAGCGTTGAAAATGACGGTCACCCTACGTCTGTATGGCGTGTAGTGAGCTGGCATAACCAAGCTCCATTTTTACGAGTGGAAATATTGTCCAAAGTATATCATTCGAACGTTTTGAAACCTACTATTTATCCTTTCAACCATTAAATTTTCGTCGTGGAGTTTTCAGCATTCGCTCCAGCACAAGTTGCAAAATCGACTAAACTGTGGTTCAAAAACACCGGCAAAGATTTCTTATCACTGGATGTTTGGCCAAATGGTAGTCCAAACGCTGACCCGTTAAAAATTAAAAGTTGGTGTTCGTATTAAACGGCATGGCTTACTCTACTCGATACAAATATTGAGCGCGTACCTGTGCGTAGAGTGCACAATTTCCCCAGGCATAAAGTGTGTTTTGCGATGGCTGAGTCGCCAGATTGTTTCAAGTGGACTGGCAGCCAGATGCAAGTAATTTCGAATTAGTTTTTCTATTAGACGCGAAATTTTTTGAGTGATTTATTAATTATGGGGCACCCAACGACTACATTATTACAAGTTTGTGAATGATATTGGCAAAGTTTAGTTAGTTTTGTAACACCCAGCACCAGAGTCCTAAGACCTTTTGAAGTATATACTGATATGATCATTATCACCACAAGAGTTGTTTTAGCCATGTCCGTCCGTCCGTATCCAGAACCTAGAAAGAAGGACTTGGGCTAGATTAATGAAATTATAGATTATGTATCTTTTATTGGAAAATGTTAAATCAAAGTCTGAATTTGGTCAGGATATGTATAATAGTTCGAATACCTAAAGCACATCTATTTATTCAAATTTAAGGGCTTAAGCCTACTGCAGGTATCATAATTGATATTTTTCAATTAAATTTCGAAATTAAGTGGGTAATAAAGGCATTTAGTCGTATTAAAAATATGGACTTGATTGAATAACAATGAAAGGTACCTTTAATGTACCTAAAAAGTCCCAAAAGAGGCTTGATGCCAGTACACTTATGTCTTTCAACTAGGCGCTTTTTTGCTTAATTATGTTTAGCTTACATTTGAATTTAAGGAAATTTCAGTATTGAGTGAACTTATTAAATGTGTGCAGCCAGGATGGGATGGATTACACGAAAATTAGAGATACCTCCAGTACTCCTATGCGGTTCAATGAAATCCTTAATTCTCAATTACGACGAGTTTTCAGTTTAGTTCTACGCAATTTTAGCAAGGAGTGAATATAAACATATGCGTGTAATAAAAGTGGGCTTGATTGGAAAAAAATTAGAGGTACCTTTAGTACACCTCATATCGTCGTAATTAAGGCTTCACTGTTGAATCATTTAAATTGTTCGAAATTTCAGTTTTAAATGAAGATTTTTACAATTACTGTGCGGACCATAAAAAAGAACATGATGCATTGAAATCAGACACACAGTGGTCCACAAACGGCGGTTTAAAAAAATTAGCCCCGAGTTAGAAATTAATTCAGAATTATTTAAAGTAATGTAATGATTTTTAGTTAATAATCAAGCTACGTGTATTATCCTTTTTGTTTTTTTCNATGATTTTTAGTTAATAATCAAGCTACGTGTATTATCCTTTTTGTTTTTTTTTAACTAAATGTTCATGAAAAATTGAATGTATTGTATTGGATGTGGATAATATGCAGGAGTGCCTCAGTAGTAAGACATGTTCCGCGACGATATTGTATTTTGTGTTCAAGTGGATCATCGATATTTTGTGGCACAACAACCTATCTTAGAAAACCTTTACTAGTTTTGTCATCGACCGCACTATGATCACAATTGAATTCACTATACCAGCGAAATACTGTTGTTTTTGGTGGTACTCTTTGTGCATATAAAGAACTAAATCCAGCACCAGATGCTTGTTGACTTCGAAAGTTGTGCTAGATAATTGAACGTAATACACCTCTTGATTTCAATACTTTGTCTAAATTGATATTCTTAACTCACTGTAACCAGTACAAAATGTACTTGTAGATCAATATATTGTGAGTATGTGTATATTAAAAACTGTCGAAATTTATTTTGGCGCCGTTAGATTTTAGGTGCAGACATAATTGTTGCTTGTTCCCGAAATAAAAACGTCACCTCTCCTGTAATTGACGTATTTCTCCGTTTTCATTATGCTGTTTTGCTATTTGAAAAGATTTCAGTAATATTGGTAAATAATTATTAATGTTCATAACAAAAAAAAAAAAATCAAAAAAACACAAAAGGCGAACTAAACTAATTTTTGGTATCGATTTTCCTATCCATTAGTTTCAATCTATTTTTAAGAGTTTTTTTGCGTGTGGTGCACAATGGTGAACCAAAAGTGCATTGAAGTTTACAAATCAATGTTTGAAGTACTGTTTTTTTTTATTGAAGCTATTCCAAAAAAAAAAAAATGAGGCGTACCCATTCGTAAGCAAAAAGCACTCAACGGTAAAAACTTGTTCATGTGTAATTTTTAATGTAAAATAGGACCTCGTTATTCGATAGACTTTAATGCAGTTCCATACGAGCTTTAATAAAGATTTTACGGTGAGATTTGAGATTGAAAATCGCTTAAATAATTTTAATAAACACTTTCCACAATTCCACATGTTTTTCATTTAATCATTAATGAATTAACAAGGAATGAAATATTTTACAAGAACTTCTGTTGAATCTGCAAAGCCATGACAGCAAAGATAAATAAATTAGATATGTAACCATTTACATTTTGAAAATTTATCTGAAAAAGAGGAAGTCAAAAGGTTTACAAGAATTAACTGAATTTTTGACTGAGCTTCCGTTTTCAAAAATGCCTTTATATGTTACAGCGATACATTTTTTTATAGTCTTTGAATAAAAAACATTTTTCAGTTAGTTTTCCGTGAAGTTGACATTATTTAGCTGTAGTTACTCTCAAGATAATTATTAAAAAAAGCTTTTTCCAGTAGTTTTTCTGTGAATTTATCGCATTTGTCAATTATTTAATTGTTCATTATTCAGTTGTTGTTACTCTCATGGTTAAAAAGGTTCAGATCAGCATTACTGTCACGGTGCTTGCACAATTTAATTTCAAATACTTTTTTACGGTATTGATTTGCGAATTAAATGTGGCCTTCACAATAAATTCAAATATTACGCTAGTCCACCACCTAAAATGGTGAAGTGGCCATTGACATTGAAATGCTTAAATTCAACAAAACCACCGTAGCATAGTCTCCGCGCAGACATACAAAGTTAAAGAGTTAATGAACTGCATGCATGACCTCCTCCGCAAATGTTAGTTTTCGCTGTCCTGTGTTGAAGAAATAGGGTGCCAAAATCTGTCATCGCTTTCAATAAGGTGTATAATATGCTGTGAAGAGGTGGAACCTCCAAATACTAACGGGATTTTATCAGTGAACTTTTAATGAAAATATGCCATGGACCAGACAGTCACAATGCGACAAGTCTTAGGGAGGATTCTAGACATGGATATCGGCGTCAATTTTATAGCCATCACGGACAATCTAATGAGTTCCCCTAGAATGACAATAGGAAACAGCCAATGTGCCGGGAACTTGCCTTTTAAAGTTGAATGATTTACTATCACGTGGCTTTATTAAATTGATTCATGTGGCTTTTTTAAATTGATACTGGGGGTCAATTTAGAATAAAGTTGTAGTAGCTTTCACGTCACCCGACGATATGTTATTGGAGGCATTACTGTAAATAAACGTAAAGATATGTCTAGTAGCAAATGTGAACAAAACCTAGTACTTTGGTCAACGTGCACAGGTTCCAGCATAGGTATTTCCCATTTAAATAGAAAATTTAAGCTGGAGGTTATTACGGGTTTCTTTTGTAAATATCAATAACACCAATAACGTATAAATCTAAATGAGCAGATTCAGTAAACATTTGAGTAGTAGCAATACGGTGTTTAAGCATGAACACTTTTAAGATTTGATAAGCTAGATGACATCTGTTCGAATCACGCTATGAAATTTTGCTTCAAGCTGAAAAGTATCGGAAAAAAATAGCTTGCTGTGTTCAAGACTTACAACAGGTTGTAGTGGTCAATTAAGTATGTATTGACGTGCGAAACAGTGACGCTGATAGTTATTAATGATAAAAACTTGGATTCAATTTGAAGTTCGTGATTGACATTTGTTTGAAAATTAAACTCCAATTAAATTCCAATTTCTGCTGCAATGTAAATTCTGCATTGTCGCTTAGCCAGTAACTTACAAAAAAAATTTTCATAGGAGATCACTGAAAATGTCTGATTGCACGTAATTGAATCTCCAATACATATGCTGCCGAAAAAGATTACCAAACAAAACAGAATTAGTAAAGTTTAGTTAAACTATAAAGAGTTGTATGTGTCAGCAATCTTGTGAAGTCAAAAGATAAGTCTCTAGTTTTATAGAATCTTCACTTTAAGCTTTTGGAGTACTCACTTGAAGCAAGAAAATTAGAACATTTGGTATAAGCACTTTAAACAACATTCACTTAAATTCAGCAATAAAGTCATTTTTTTGGCTTACCCTAACCAGCTTCTGAGATTACGGATTTATACGCCAGTGTTAGGCAATAAGGTGCGTCTATACCTATAAGTTCATACGTGCTGATTTGGTTCACCTGACAGGCACTGCTGCTACTTTTGTGTACCATTGCTTCGCATAATCTCAACGGCATTTCTAAGGTCACCATTAACTTTTCTTTATTAGAATGTGTCATGTCTCAGGATTGTAAGCTATGAAAGAAAATTTCAACTTTTGTAAAAGAGAATGAGTTTTTGCGTCATCACACTTCATTAACACGCTGAATGAGGGCGTTAGAATCGGTACGCACAGTAGCAAAAAATTAATTTAGATATTCAATCTGTTGTGGGTGAAGAATTAGTGGAAAAGCTTGTTGAAGATTTATCGCAAACGCAGGAGAAACTCGTAAATACTTGAAGAAACTGAACAAGGCATTTGTTTATTTTAAAGTAATGAGCATTATCCGAAAGTAAGAATAATGAGTGCGGCATAAACTAAACCGAAGAGAAGATAAACGCATTATTTCAAATTTGCCACAAGTGCTCCGATGGTTATAAATAATTGCACATCGTATAGATACCCTGGCCATGCCGGATTATCTACAGCAAGTCGGATATAAATCGCGTGACGATCATGCAATAATACGAAATAATCTCAGGGTAATTATTCTTCTATCTATCACTTCTCGAATAAGAATAAATCAAAGGACCTTACATTTTTCGTGGATTTAATAGGCATAAGAAATATAATGAATACAAAAACAATCTGGATAAAAATGTCAGTAAATTCCAACAACAAAACATACATCAGTCAGTATGTTCCCTTTTGCTTTTGTTGGTATTTTTGAATTTCATTCGCTTGAATTTATTTAATAAACATTTTATTTTATTTTTTTTTAAGTAGTTTAATTCCTACATTATTTTCAATTTCAACCGGAACGTTTACAAGCTGGAGTTTATTTATTATTTTATACTTTACTAGTTTCTTTACCTTTATTAATTGATGATGTTGATCTCCATGCTTTGGATCCTTCTCTAGAACATCCTCAAATGGTGCATTTCACAAGTTAGCTTGGATCTCAGTATTTGTTTCTATGACGAACTTCTGTAAAAACATATCGTCAAATAAACTAGTAAAACCATTCTTAAACACAATTGTTTGGCAATTCAATATTCTTTAATTCAAATTCCATGT
>JXPQ01012245.1:3711-15446 GCA_001014675.1 Ephydra gracilis
AAACTTAACATCTTTTTTTTTTTTTTAAATGCTTAATTTTAACTACTCAAATTCTCAAATTAAACTAATTAACGCAAAATGCGAAGATTTGAAAATATTTGTTATTGTTTTGGTATATTATTGTACATTTCATTTTTAGTATTTGTTGCAGTTTCCTAAGGACCCTACAGAAATTCAGATACTTCGCCTTGTTCATAGCTGGAACATTAAGACCCATTAAATTTGTTAACAGCGATTTAAATAGATATTATTTGTTGATTATTTATTATTTTTTAGTTAATTGCTATTATTCGATTCTGTAGATTTTAATTTGGCTCTAATATTTGCGGGAAATTCTCGTTGGGAAAAATACTCGTTGTTATGTATTTTTTTTAGTGCAATTGAGAACATCCAATATCACAAATATTTTCCTTGAAATGTTGTTTTTGAATTAATAAATGGCAACTTCTGATTACAGAAATATTTAAAAAAGACAATAATGTGAGTTCTGCGATTTTAAGAAATTTTTGCTATTATGAATCGTGGAAGAGTTCGTTTAAAAACTTGGTTGATAAGAGCAAATGAACACTGAGCAATTTTTATTAATCATTATTTTGTCATATCGACTATTGCATATTTTTTTTTCCTTTTGCACTTTGATTTGAACATTTCAATCAAGATAACCGTGCACATAAAAAATTGAAGGCAACAATTTTTTTTCTAATCCAGGTATGGCATAGGAACCCAAGCCCAAGCTTAGCTCTAAATTTATAGCAATCAACGTTTTAAACAGAATTTCAAACATCATAGGTTTGCCATTGGCTTAGGGGTCAATGTTTTGATAGTTCAGTTAAATGCCTCAAAACATTTGAAAACAAAATATGCAAAACAGAATCAGAGAATTTTAAATTTGCATACGCCTATCCTTAAAAGCAGTGTGGCTGAAATGTTTTGTGCCTTGCACGCAACCACAAGTAGAACGTGCTACTTACTCGTTCTGCATTTTCCACATTCCGGGTTATGTGAGCTTAATTAAACAAAAACATTCAATTTTTTTTCACGCACTACAGCAATTACAAGTGCGTGCTCCATTGGTAGGGCACTATGCGTGCGCACTTTATTTTAAAAATTGTTCAAAACCAAAACAGAAAAAACAAGTTAAAAATGTTATAATCGGCTTAAGTCGACAGTATAATACACGTCGCTTGATTTTTAAATAAAAACCGGAGAAGTACAGTACCTTAAATTACTCTGGATTAGTTTCATTAATTAAGGCAAATTTTTTGTACGCCCTCTATGTGGATCACATGGGTGTCTGATTTCAATGAATCTATAGTTCGCACATTAATTATATTTGTTCACTTAATACTGGAATTTAATAAAATTGAAGTGTAATCGCCGCATGATTAAGCAGGCAAGCCTCTACTGAGAGCACATAGCTGAGCCTCTGATTTTCATGCGATGGCGCCCAAACTCAACACTGGAATTTCGTAGAATTCAAATGATAATTGTGAATATTTCAGCATTAAAACCAGTACCAGGGAATACCTCCAATTTTCATCAATCAAGCATTTTTTTTTTTTTGGTAAACATATTAATTGTGTTTATGTCAAGTGTATAATGACACTTCATTAAAGTTAAAGGAAAATTAAGTTAAATTTTAGCATTAGAGCTCTCGTTGGGACTGCATAAGTGTGCTGAAGATACCCTTGATTTTCATGTAAACAAATCCATTTTGANATGTGAACAAATCCATTTTGAGTTCACATATTAATTGTATTGATGCCCACTGTTTAGTGAATTTTCGCTAAATTTCAATGATAATTTTGGATATATCTGCATAAAGCCCTTTTTGGGACTTTATAGCTGTACTGGAAGTACCTTCGATATTTATTAAGGTATTTTAATTTTTGGAACATGTTTATGCACCTTCATTTCCCGTTTAATTTTGAAATTTCATAAAAAATAACAATTCCAATGGCAGCAGTAGGCTTAAGGCATAATTTTTAAAATATATGTTTATCAAGAGGTGTACTGGAGGCAACTAAAATAATCGTCGATTCTTCGCCAATTTCAAAAGAGTAATTAAATTTCTTTCAAAGAATACGTGCACCACGTGTTTCGTTGATCTAGTTCAAGCCGTTCTCTCTATGTTTTGAGTAACGAACTTGGCTAAATCAATGCATGTGGTGATCTAATCATATCGGCTTACATTTTGATAGGTGTCCGAACGCTGCTTCTGAGTGTTACAAATATACCATTAAAAATATGCCATTTCCATTAGTGCCATGTAATAAAAACAATGCGCACTACTTAAGTATGATAGCAGCATTAGCTAATAGAATGTGTGGCCATGGGGCCGTGCAACTGAGCTCATCCAATTCACACTCGTTTATAGCGTTTCATTTATGCCAAATTCGAACTCAACACTTTGACACTCGGTAAGTATGGGAATGTGTATAAATTAGCATCGAGCATCTGGTACTTATAGCGTTAGTTAATGGAGACAAAAGCAGCAGAACAAACAGAAGCAATGACGTAAAATGCATTTTTCGCGAGCCATTAAGTTGAAGTGCACACGATTTGCGTAGGCACGCAGCAGGTCACCACAAAATAGCCAGCACAACTGTAACATTCCATTTTAATGCAGATCAGTTGCATTGTACGCCATGCCATTGCGATGATTAAAAATGGTGGAGTACGACTTTAGCCATAAAAAAAGCGTTTATTTGGACGCAATAGCAATGGCTGCACAAGTGGTGTTTGTATTGTGCGTTGCCTTGTATGTGTATTTCAGGCAGAATATTGCGCTGCATATTGCATGTGTCAACAGCAGCGCGACAAGCGCTTGTGGTCGCTAGCAACATGTTGCATCGCTTAGCAAAATTTTATGTTCTCATGCCGTGCTCATGTATGGCAAACGTTGCGTTGGTCGTTGTTCATGTGGGATTTCCGGTATGCGCATGCTGTGACATTGCCAGCTGGGTTATTGCCGCATGCCTGCTTGTTAGGATGCGTTTCCTGTTAAGCAAGCGCGCTATGTGCCCCAAAGCAGTCTCGCTCATGCTGCTCTGCGCTTTGGCTTGGCTTTGAACGGGTTTTTGCCGCATGCCTGCGCGGCAGACAAATAAACGAAAATCATGAAAAAATGCGCGCCGAAGTCTGTAGAGCGACACTGAGTTTGCTGCAAATGCTTGATTGCAAAACCAGCTGCTTGTAACATAACAACAAACACTAACTACACAGTATCATTAATGTCATTTGCCTACTTTATTTTTCAGCTCTATGCTGCGCTGTTTGCAACATTTTCTTTTTAAATTTTTTTCAAAGTTGCAACGCCGCATGCTTTGCATATTCAACGTCACATGATTTGCTGCTAATATGCGCAGCTAGGGTGCTGCTGTATCTGTGCCTTCGCATACAGCTTTGTTGCTGATAAGTTGTTGTTGTTGCTGTTGATGACATAAACACGCTGATTAATCTTTTTGCAAAATTTAATTCGCATTATTATGCAACGCCAGCTAATCAACATAAACAGGCGAAATCAGATTTTCATTTGTGGCATTTAAATTGAATATATTTTCACTTGCCCCTCCAACTTTTTTTCAACCATAGTTTTTGCCTAATTTCTGTGGTTTAGCAAGTTAATATTTTTATTGATTCGAGTGACTTTATTGTTTTCCTTTTTTCTTTACTCTTATTAATCTATCTAGCTAAATTTTTTTAAAATTTAATTCGCATATGACATGCACATTTTAGTGTTTGCTTGTCAGCTTGCCAATGCTGTTACATTAAAAAGATTTGATCTTTTTAAGCGTTCACAACGATTGAGTAAACATTTAATGGATATTTGATGACACTTAGAGCCCATGCTTGATTGCGAACGTTTCACACAAAGTACCTCAAGGGGTTTGCAAAGTACAGGGATCTGTTAAGACTAGCTCACTAAGCTGATCCGCAGTCACAAAGACAAATTCACTTTCGCAAGTTCGATTGCTTCAAGTTTTCCCCAAAAATTATTTAATTAGATTTTCAAAGTATATGCCTGATCGAAGCATGATGATATGGTATTGCGCCAATTTTATGGCGAATAGGCATTACAAAACAAACTAGCTTAATCGTAGTTAGTACACCGTCTTGTAAATGCTCAAATATTTGAATGGACGCATGGCCTTGTAGTGCCCATATCTTGTGAGCTGCTAGAACACCTAATTTGATCAAAGTTCCAGCTTCGTAGTTATTGATGAATTTGGCTGAAATTGAAGAGTTACGCTATATTTGATTCAATTTGTAGCTTGTAGACCACAAGTGTTCATGGGGTTTTCTTATTTTGTAAAGTAGCGATGTCTTGGAACTCCCCGATTTCCCTAAAATGCGATTTGCTTTAAAAGAATACTTGGCAAGGTTTCATGCAGAAATTTTTGAAAAGTTGGGACTAATTTGCAGGGCAACAAGAAGACATGCATACAGTCAGATAAACAGATAGCAAGAAACAAGGATACATAAACGCATAAATATATAAACAGGTTGGGATATGGACTGAAATAGGGCAATTAGAAAGACAGGCAGAATAAAAGATAGACAGAATGAGAGAGATAGCAATTGACAGACAATCAGATACTGAAAACCGGCAATTAGAAAGACAGACAGAAAGACAAGCAGAAAGACAGGCAGAATGAAAGATAGACAGAATGAGAGAGATAGCGATTGGCACACAATCAGACAAACATATGAACAAATCCTGATCGGTCTCTGAAATGATGGTGATCATATAAAAATCAAAATTCCAAGTGGTCTTTTGAAATTCTTTTGATGAGCAATAAATTAAATTGATTTTAATGTTTTAATTTCCGGCGATGCAAGGTATCATGTGCGAGGTTTAATCAAAATTCGAGAAACTTCTTTTAGACCTCGTTGGTAATTTCTAATATAAACATAAAAACAAGTGGAAAGCTAACAGTCAGCTTAGGCCGACTGTTTTTTTGAGGCCCTCTATGTGGACTATCTATGCGCCTAATTTCAGCAAATAATGTTTATTTCTGGCGTGCACATTGGTTATATATTGTCCAAGCAATACTTAAATTTTCTAAACTTTATTTGTGAACTATGCGCGGTTCTGCAGAAAAGCACGTAGTTGTACATATTGAAGATGTTTATAATTCAATTAATACCTAAATTTCCTACAATTTAAGTTATAACTTTGGGTAATACTGCATAAAGCCGTTATGATACTTTACAGGTGTAGTGGAAATACCTCTGTTGTTCTTGCAATCAAGCATGCATTTTTCGTAAACAATTTGACTATATTAAAGTTCGCTGAGAAATAAAATTTCGTAGATATGAAGTAATAACTATGCGTTTTTCAAAATTAAAGCCTCCATTGGGGCCATATAGGTGTACTGGTGGTGCTTCTGATTTTCCTACAATCATTCGTAAAATTTCGAGACACACAATGTTTACATTTATGTCCACTCAATACCGAAATTTCCATGCAAAGTTCTCCATAAAGGCCTCTATTAAGAAATACAGGTGCNAATTTCCATGCAAAATTCTGCATAAAGGCCTTTTTTAAGAAATACAGGTGCACTGGCAACCAGCCAAGGCAATTTTCGAGTGACTCATTGTTTATATTTGTTTTCACCCAATGCTTAAAATGTGTAGAATGCAAATTATAAATTTTTTCAAGCCCTCTATTGGGACCACAAGAATGCATAGGTAGCAAGTACGTCTAAATTTCATCAAATCAAGCTCAGTTTTGACACACACATTCCTTTGATTTATGCTCAGTCAATACTCGAATTTCTCAGCATATAAATGATAGCTTTAAATAATTCTGTATAAAAGCATTTGTTGGGACCCNTACTTCTGATTTGTTTTCAAACATGTCCATTCAAAGAACTCGGTTTAAGTTTCTAAATTTCAAAGAAANTAATTCTGTATAAAAGCATTTGTTGGGACCCTAAAGGCTTACTGGGAGTACCTCTGATTTGCTTTCAAACATGTCCATTTAAAAAACTCGGTTTAAGTTTCTAAATTTCAAAGAAAAAAGTCCAATCTTGCAGCGGCAGCAGAGTTACAGCCCTAACTTTCCTTAGAGAGGTACAAAACTTTGACGAAATCTTTGTCGATTTTAAAGCAAATACAAACTTAGATCTAAAATTTTTCCATAGAATATGTGTATCAGATTTTGTAAATCTAACTCAAGTCAATCTCTCTTTAAGTCAGAACGACAAGCAGGCATAGCTCTAGCAAGCCTCAACTAATGCGAACCACATCGATATTTATTTTACTAGGCCTAGAGGGGTTCCAATTTTTAGGCGATTTGCATACGGTTTCNGACCACATCGATATTTATTTTGCTAGGCCTCCCATAATTATTTCTCAGTATAACAAACGTATGACCATTACTAATTGAGGGTTTCCAATTTTTAGGCGATTTGCATACGGTTTCCTGTGTTGGCGTCTACGATTATTATTGAATAAATAAACATTTTTTTTCGTATATTATCCACAGATATGAATTTTGAGAATAGGTGAAAATAATAAATTTATTTCAATGAAAATGGCTTTAATATTGTTCACATATTCCGCTTGATAATGATATTATTTTGGAATTCGTACAAATGATTTGTCATCGCAGGTTTGCCGTTGCACATGTGACATGGTTTAGAAGCACTGCAACTGTTTCTCTCACATTCTCCAATATGCAATGTATCTTTATTATTTGGGAACAAGAAGAAATTTGTTGCCAAATCAGGTATGTACATAGGATCAGTCATCAAGTCAATGTGGTGAATGCTGAATAATTCGTCAGTTTCAAAAGATGTGTGCGCGCTAGCATTGTGAGCGTGGATAATGATTAGTATGTATTGGTTGATTTTGTGAATTTTTGGGAAGACTTCTTCTCTGATTTGTCGTTATTGGTTGCTTTTGTGAATTTTTGGGAAGACTTCTTGCAAACAAATGGGCGTATAATACTCGAAATCGACTGTAAACGTTGCTCAATAGGAATAGCGCTAACAAACCCCATTCGAGCGTAGGATAAGGTGACGCCTTGTTATGCAATGTTTTCTGTGCGAACAACTTTTGTAAAATTTGTTACGTCTTGCGCTATAAACACTGTCGATTGCTTTTTTGTTTCCAGTGCATACGCATATTTGCATGATTTGTAACGTGTTAACATATTATAAACGTCCTTTGCTCCACATCGGTCCAACTTTTAAAACTTTTCTTTTATACCAATGCCACTCAATTAATTTTGTTTTTATTTTGTTAGGGATCGATAAATTATGTGTGTAGCCAACAAGAGCAAATGCATAACTAACAGCTAACTGAACTGATTTGAAACTAGTATGTGTATGTAGTATGCCAGTATCTCTCGTTAGGCCACGTTACGCTCGTGCACTATCAGTTCGCGACCGACATTGATGTTTTGTGACACCATTTGATCATTTTTCTGATATCCCTTTGATTGCGATTTTAACGAATATTACAATTGCAATACTTCAGTTATATTTGAAGAAATTCTATTCAAGTGGCCATGCGCAAGCAAACGCAACCCATTGCAATAAAACGACGCTATGACACCAAATATAATAGGCGCTGCCACCAACTGCTCTAAATCCACAACATGCGCGACAGACTAACTAGAGCAAAAAATAAAGCAAATTCATATCCTCTTGGCGCGGAGCAGACAGACAAAAAAAAATTGAAAAAACGTTGAAAAAAAACTGCATACAAATCACTTTAAATGTAAAGGGCGTTGCAGCAACATCGCTCTGGTGCTACTGGCACACAAAACATGTAGTACGTCATTTACACAAGTGCGCGCAAACAAAAACCCACAATTGAAATGTGCAAAACTGAAAAGTGGCTAGCGCATATTTTCACAAAACAACCACAGCGAAACAGCTGATGGAAAAATCAATGGGGGAAACTAAGAGGCAGCATGTTGATGACGGTTAAAATTTAATAGTGTTGGCGGAAAATGCCCATTATGAAATCATTTTGTGCTTGAAAGGCAACAAAAACCGGGCATTAGCAATAAATAAGTACCTGGGTAAATGGACGCCAGCAAACTGGAACTCAAATTGCATGTTATATGCTGTCGACGGCCAATTACTGAAAATGAATTGTAACGCGCCCTTTTTCAATGTTGCCCAACGCCGTGCGATACATGGCACATTTACTTTGCCGCTGGCTGAAAGTATATATTGCGCGATACAAGCAGAAAGAAAGTTTTGGCCAACACATGACAGTTATTACTGCCGAAGCCAGCTTCGAAAAAATAAACATCAACGTTGTGTGTGGCTGAGCACGTTGCGTGGGAATAACTATGTGTGTGCATGGCTTCTGAATAATTTATCAATTACATTTAACTTTTTTCCAAGCAATTATTTTCAATTTTTGACTATCCTAAAAGTAAACGTTTGNCTCTTAAAAGTAAACGTTTGCCTGCCTCGTAAGTTTAATGGAAATTGCTACCTGCACATAGACTATCTCAAGTTTTGAAAAAAACACTGTCGCGTAGATCTTGCCGCAATGCTTAATACGTTAAAGGCAGAACTACTAAACAAGGACTACTACGTGCAGTAATTCAGTTAAAGAGCTTTGCCCAAGAGCCAAAACGNATAAAGGCAGAACTAATAAACAAGGAATACAACGTGCAGTAATTCAGTTAAAGAGCTTTGCCTAAGAGCCAAAACGGTATCGTCAACACGTAAAGCATTTTGACAACAGTGGCACCACCTTCAGTATTTTGTCGCCAATTGCATGATTTCGATAATCACACAAGCAATATCGCTGACAACTCATTCACGTCGCTCATAAACCCTGCACGTCTGATGTCAAAACGTAAAGACATTCAATTGTTGCCAGTGGCAATGACTTCAGTATTTCTTCATCAATGGCGCCGTTGTGGCATTCACATGAAGAATATCGTTGACAGCTCGTCCACGTCACTTGATATACAGCCTGAACGTCTGATGTGAAAAAGCGCAGAGACTGACTTGTTGTCATTGAAATCACGCTCAGCATTTTGTCTTCAGTGCTACTGCTGCACAATGCATACAAGGAATATCACTGCAAGCTTGTCCACGTCGTTTGAAATAAAGCCTGGACGTCTGATTATTAATAAGCAAAGACATTGACTGCTCGTCAGCGGCAACGCCTGCAGTATTTTGTCGTCAATGGCACCGCTAAGCAATTAATAAGAAGAAGATCGCTGGCAGCTCGACTGGTTTCAAAATGCTAAGACATTGACTTATTATCAGTGGCAGCACTGTCCGCATTTTGTCGTCAATGCCACCGCTTCGGAATTCATATGAAGAATATCGCTGCCAGCTCGTCCACGTCACTTGAAATACAGTCTGAACGTCTGATGTCAAAAAGCAAAGACACTGACTTGTTGTCAGTGAGGCCGTATTCAATATTTCGTCTTCACTGGCACCGCTTTGCAATTCGCACATGGAATATCACTTAAAGCTTTTCCACGTCGTTTGAAATACAGCCTGAACCTCTTCTGTCAAGAAGCGAAGGCTTCGACTAGCCACCCAGATTTCCAGATGTGAATTGCTTAGTTTTCTTCTTATGCGGTTGTTCGAAAAACCAAGTGTAAGCCAGCAAGCCTCGGACCATTGACAAGCTCAAACTCAAGAATCCATGCGACAAATTAGTACTATATCGCCAGGAGTGCTTGAAAAATTAATAGAAGACGCCACAAAATGAGCACATATTGCTTTGGCAAATAAGGCGAAGAGTGGCGTGATATTGTTTTTAAAAACTAATCAAAATAATTACAAAATATAATGTTGGAAAAAAAAATAAAAATACCTCATATGCATAAATTGCTTGACTTTCCTACCAAGTCTACAACCTACGTACGATATTGTGCAACCTGTAATATTTGCATTTGAATTTTGCAAATGCTAGTGAACTAAATCGAATTAAATGTGTGCCAGTTAACTCATATTCTGCCATTGTGCCAAGTTACACATAAGCAAAAGGAGAAGTTTTATGACTTGTTACTTACGAAAAAGTTTGCATGTACTTCTTAATTAGGTACTGAAATGACAATTCTCCGTAAGACTCGATAGTTGAGGCATACCATTTGTATTAAGTTTCAGAATTTTTCACATTAAATTATGTCAAAACTGTGTGTCATTTAACAAGAGTCACTCTGCTCTACCTTCAACCAGTAATTTTCTTAGAGATTGTTAACCTAAAGCTTGAATCGATGAAGTTTGCGAAAAGAACTAATTTCAAAGCGATATTAATAGCATACTCGCAATAGCACATATCGTTGAACTGTGGCGTTTAGTTGCACAAAATCGTGCCAAGCGGAGCTTTAAATGTAGCAATCGGGTTCAAAATGATGGGCTCACATAAAAAACAATTTTTTGATTAAATTTTGATTTTAGTACTGAGGTGATACAATATTACAGCTATTTCGCCATTTTTTTTTTAACAAAAATTCCGATTTAGGTTTAGTCACAGAATAGTTCGCAGTTTGTAATACCATGCATTCTCCTCTCCTCTCTTACTTTAATTGTGGCCGTTTTAACGCGTTTTCGTCCATCAAAATTCACTGTTGATGGTTTTTTACTTTTCAACATGGTCGCTGTATATAAGACCATGTGCATTATAATAGATTGTGGCCATAAGCTTATCAGCTGATTATTATGTCCTTGCAGACTTTGGAGTTGATTCATCACATGTAGTCCACCCGTATGATGATTGTTTGGATACTGATGTGAAATAATGTTCAATCAATGGTGACATAGCGACACGTTAATTCGGTTTTCTAATATTTGAAAAGCTTCAAGCACTACTCAAATTTATCAATACTTTTTTTTTTTTTTTGGTTGATTATAAGTTATAAGCCGTAGCCACTTAAATCAGATCTTTCGCATATTTTTTTAACCTTAACTATCTATCAAGTTCAGCTTACGCAGATCCTATATTGATTTTTGAATTTTCCTGATGTTTTGGTCAGTAACGGCCACTTTGACCTGTGCATCAACTTCGATGCTCATTTCACTTTAAGGCTCGGCAAACCATTTCTTAATGCTTGATTTTCCTTGTGCAAGCCTGCAGAATGTTTATTAAGCCGAGCTTTGGCTTCAGCAGAATTTTTTTTTATTTTATTTTTTTTAAATAGTGCTTTATTAAGCTAAGAAATTCGTTCACTAAAAATACTCTGTCACAAAGTAATATCCCGACAGCTGTCAAAGTTGTACATGAATCTTTTGAAAATAGGGTTGATGAAGAGTTTTGAAGTTTTACAAGCAAAGGCATATGTTTTTTAGCGCATTTGTCAGGCTGGCTACAAACCAAGAAAAATATATTATTTAATTAAAAACCCTATACGAATGGAGCACACATAAAATATTCGCTTTAAAACCAAAAGTTATTCAATGCCTTTAATTTTAGCTCATTAAAACTGAACTCATTACAAAATTTACACAGCGCTTGCCTGGCTTGCGTGAGCGTTCGCTTTGAATGTGCTGCATACGACGTTCAGTGCTTGCCAGCTGTTTAGTAAACATATTTTATATTCGGTGCCATGTTTATGCATTTTAATCGCTTCAATTGCAACAATGCAGCCAGCAAGCAACTGCCAGCGCAGAGGGCTTTCATCGGTTTACTAGTTAGGCGGTGGTACGTGCGTCCAATATGCCGCGCAGTTTTATAGGGTAATAAAGGACATAAAAATAAATCAAAGCGCATATGTGAAATTGACATTTACTGGCACCCAT
>JXPQ01012344.1:13002-23129 GCA_001014675.1 Ephydra gracilis
GCACAATAAAAAGAGAGGTTAGCTGAGATTAAATTCTAACTAGGTTTTTATTGCCAAAATTATTAAGTCGAAGGTGAAATAATTGAAATCAAAATTACATATGGAGTCAAACTATTTGAAAGAATACCACTTAATATTTAAAATTGGAATTAGTGACTGTTATTAATTCAACATATGTTGCTAGCAACAAATAAAGCACCAGCTGATTAAGAAAAAAATAAATAGTACTGGAAAAATTTTGAATACGTAGACTATGCCTAGCTATGATTTTTATTTTACTGTTTGCTCATAATTCTGTTTTCCATTAAAATTGCTCAGCCAAACTGTTGTTTTAATCGAGCCAAACACATTCTTTACGGTGTCAGTCAGCATAATAATATAAATATATATTTTGATTTTATTTCTAAAATAAAATTCAAATTAGTTTATCGTTATATATTTAAATCAGAGATTATGAGAATAAACAAAATTAAAAGACAGGTTTAAAAATAAAATTACAAGCATGGCCATAGGGGATTACAAAATAATGCTATCTATAAAGTATATCATGTTTTAGAAAACAAAAATGGGAAAACATTCAAGGTTACACTCTTTATAAAGCACCTAGTACAATAAAACTTTTAGAATTCGCATAAAAAATACATTTATTGTAAATTTAATAACCACATGTACTTTACGTATAGAATGCCTTTGACATTTCCACATATTGCATTTTTATTTATTTGTGTATATTTCGTTAAAATATTAAAATTGAAATAACCTTTTTTCTTGATTTAAGAAAAATATAAAATTATAAGTACTAATAAAAATGCGCACGCAATATAAAATGTACCCTATCCTCGGAAAATAAATTGTTATTAGAAGAACTGATACTTTTCGAAATTTATACCCGAATCCAGATCTTAAAATAAACCCTGAGTCTTCTGATATTTAAAAAGTGACCGGCGCGTTCGCGTGCGGATCAAGGTCGAGGTATGGTGAATTGTTGGCGTCAGATTTCTTTTGAAATTTCTTTTGAAATCATACGGAATTTAAGAAAGCTTAGAACTAAGAGTTAAAAAAAGAAGAGGAAAGTTGAATAGTATAAATTAATGAAATTTTTATCTGGCTCTGTTTAGTAAGAAAGTGTAACTAAAAGAGATTTTGGTCACAAACTTAGTACTCTTAACCTCTTATAGTACTCTTAACCTCTGCACCCATATTTGCGTATCATGAATAATGTGTTATAAATTTTTCATAACACCTTAGTCACCTTAGGCTTAGAGGTGAACCTATCCCTGCACTTTGGCATATAAAATGAATGCTCTTGGTAACTGGTGTGTGTAAATAAAATTAACGTAATTAATAGAACTAGCGAGTGAAATTCTTTTGTTGAAGTTTAAAAAAATTTTCGATACAAGCTTGACGCTAAATTGGGTCAGAGGTTTAAAACTATTTTTGTGAAATAGTGTACCAATAAAGTCAAAAACTGCACTCATTCTTGGCATTCTGAAGAAGAATTTTCAGCAGATCACACTAGATCTTGCTCAAGCCCTGCACAGGTTTAAATTCCCTGAAGGATCTTTAGCCTAAAATGAGGTCACATATCATAGCTTCCCTTCGCTATCATATAGTTTTGGTTTCTCTTACACTTCTTATATATTTTAAAGTCAGCCCATTCAATGAGACGTTCTATTGACAACAAGAATAACACAATCCTCAAGACTAAGCTTTTGAAATACACATGTTCTACATACTTGTATCAACACGCTACTGCAAGAAGTAGGAAGCCTCCTCTTAATCATCTCTGTGAGGCAGCTCAAGATGAAGTACCACCATGTGCGTAACAAATACAAAGATATCCGAATATCGTCCGATGAACAAATAACATTACGTTATAGCTGGTCTGATTGGGCTTCATTCATTTAGAATTTTGCGCCATTACCTGCTGATCCAATTATCGATCTTTTTCCTTAAAACAACCTGGGGTGGAAAGAAGCTCTTGCGTTCTCCCATTCTGATACCTAATAACTTTTTCTCAGAAGCGAAATAGAGGAAACACCATCGATTTCTACAACGGGAGCACCATTTTACTTTAAGTCGGTCCCTAGCATTACCATCTCAAGATTCGATCATGCCATTTTTCTGCAAAAATGGTGCAAGCTCTTGTCGCTTTAAATCCTCATCATGCTTTCTTCCTTTTTTTAAGATCAGCCTGTCAAGTTCCACTGATCAACGGAACAAGGTCGCGGATATGCACAGAGCTCAGAAAGTGGGCCCGGTTTGTTCAAAAAGATATGCATTATAAGGTTCCATATAATACTTGATACTTTCATGGTTCTTTTACTTACTTTAAACCCATTTTTTTTCATAAGAGTATTCATTATGAAGTTCCACTTGAAAACACTACACAAATGTCCCGTGAGCAAATCTATCTCTTTTTTTATGTGAGCAAATCTATCTCTATTATTCTCGAGTCTCTAAATGGTTGGGCACCAGATTATTATTATATATTAATTGGACACTACAACCTGGTACAGATCTTGGTTTCAGCGGTTCCTAGCGTTGTGTCATCGCTTAGGACCTGATCAGTTGAACGCAGATTTGGTCTTCCTCTGTGGCGAGTACCGCTACTTGGATTGGAATTAAACACTTTAGCATCTGATCCAGATTCATCCATAAGAGCGACGTGACCTAGCCAACGTAGTCGCTGAATTCTAATTCGTTTGATTATTTCAATATTGCCATAAATTTCACACAGCTCGGGATTCCACAGGATGCACTATTCGCCATCATCTCAGTACGGGCCATACATCTTCCGTATAATTTTTCTCTCGAAAACACCCAGCGCTTACTCATCAGATCTTATAAGAATCCAAGCTCCAGTACCATATGTAAGAACGGAGAGGGCTTTTTGAATCAATTTCTTACTAAGCCCATAGTAACACCTGCTAGCAAAAGTAATCCTACGTATGACTTCGAGACTAATATTATTGCATATATTTACGCTGGAGCCCAGGTAGGCAAAGTCATTAACCATTCCGAACTTAAAGTTTTCCATTTCAGCAGATTGTCCTAAGCTAGAATATTTACACGTTGAAACAAAGTCCTCTGTCTTGTTCTAGTCAACTGTTAGACCTATTCTCAGTGGATTTGAAGAATACGGCGGTAACTTTGACCGAGAGGAATCAGGATCTTGTAAAAAATTGTGCCGGTGTGCGTCAAACCCGACGCAGGGATGGTTTTCTCTATCATCAAATTGAAAATGTCGCAGAATAGGGACCTTGTCTGAAGCCCCGTTTGGCACCAAAAGGTTCCGTCAGATTGGTGCTACTCTTCACGACACATGGAGCATTTCTGAGTGTGAGTTTGGAGAGGTGTATTTATTTATCCGGTATGCCATTTTAACACATGTTTGAGTATAGGTGATCGTTATATGGAGCGAGCAGGGTGGTCAAAGAAAAGATGGTTTTTGCCGATTCGCTTCTCCTGTGCCTTCTCCATGACTTGGCGCAATATGAAAATCTGGACAATGGTGGATTTACCAGGCCTGAGGTGAAACTAATAAGATCAAATCAGGTTATAAATGGTTTCAGTGTTTCACATAATACAATTTACAATATCTTGTATGCGATGGTCATGAGGCTTATGCCATGGTAATTGTGGCATCTCCCTTCTTCAGCACGGGGTTGAGCACACTGGGACTCCTATCGCTCGGCATGTTTTTTTGAGAGAAAATTTTGCATAGAAGATTGTGAATGCAATGAACCAACTGCTCACCATTAGCTTTGTTTAGTTCAGCTAGGAGGCCATCATATCGGGTAGCCTTTTTTGATTTGAGCCGTTGATTGGCAATAGTCACTTCTACACGGTTGCTGTGCACACCAACGTGGCCTGGTATGCAATTGCTGCTTTCCGGTTGTCATTGTGTACGGGACCCAAACTTCTCTTCAGCAGCAGTTCGAAGACTCTTAATAATGTGTCGCCACGGCTCGATGACATGAGATGCTGTTGGAGGTTAAAGGAGTAGTTTATGAAGGCGGTAAGAGAAAAAACATTATTTTTTTTTAAAGTTGCGCTGTGCTTAGTTGCGCTTTTTTTTGTTGGTGCGAAGACGCATTCGTATCTTGGCGATGACAGGCGGTAAGTCGCTGTTGGCTTCCCATAGCGTTCGAAAATCTAAAATGTTTTACGAATGCCATCTTTCAATTACAATATGATCAATTTGATTGCGTGTGAATTGACTGGAGGCTGCCATGTGGCGCTGTGTATATCGAGATCAAGGAATCTGGTACTTAAAATGCCCATGTTCTACGCTGTGTCAAAGGACATCAGTCTAAAGCCGTTATCGCTTGTCTTGTCATAAACTTATCGACCGTTGGACAGAGGATACCTTCCGGATTGCAGCAAGTCCACTGCAGTGCATCTTGAGACCTGGTGTGGTAGCCTCTTATATACTGCAAAGACTTACCCGAACTTGTGCCTTGAAACGTGACCGCTGTAATAGATGTAACAGGCTGTTCGTTTTACAAAGCTCTGGCCGGGCCATCACACTTATTGGAGTGCAGTCACGTCAGTCTTTAATTCATCGATAACAATTTCCAGCTGAGTACCGAAAATTTATATTCTATGTGCATACTCTCAAATCATAGTACCTAAAAAGTTATCGGGGGTTTTTATCATCAGAATCATTCCGTGTATGAGGCTGGATTTCTGTCTTCACTAAATAAGTGTTTTACGTTGCAATTTCTAAGGCTAGCGCACAACTTCACAAACTGAGGGGTGTTTTCTTTGCTCGCATTGAGTACTGCCTGAACGGATGTTGGCGCAGTACCCAGGGTTAAATACTAGTTGTCTACGACAAGCAAGTCAGCTAAGTGTAGGTTTATAAGGACAATGCTTGCCTCAACTGTTTAGAGCATGTACATAAAAAATATTAATTCTTCTACGTTATATTACATTAAATCTTTTAGACACACATCTAGGACTTGTAATTAAATGTATGCAAAATATTGGTTTTTCAATTACAATCTACACATGTATCACATATTCTTTGGACCATTTACATTGGCATATACAATATCCAATAAATACGCTATATCCTTAAGCTTGAACATACAAATCCCACAAGTACTATTCATAGATTTTGAAATCTTGTTAAGTGCATTTGTAAAATTGTAGAAAGACCAAAGGTGAGGAAGTCGTCAGAAATACACACTAGCAGTCTTTTCACTATTAAGTGAAAATTTACATTTGAAAATGGGTGTATCAAAAATGATTGGATGAAAATTCGATATACCTCCAGTATACCTTTATGGTCCCAATGGAGGCTTTAATGCTGAATTATGTAGAGTTATAATTCAAATTTATCGACAAATCAGTATTAAGTGAAAATAATGATTGATTGAATGCAAATTAGAGGTATCTCCAGTACACTTATGTTGTCCTAATAGGAACTGAATTAAGGACGGTTATCATTTAAATTTTTGATAATTTCAGTATTTAGTAAACAAATATAATAAATGTACCTACTATTGGTTGATTGAAATTAGACATCTATGTGATCCGCAAAAAGGGCCATAACCTATGAAATCATTGCAGACTAATTAAAGGGCTGTACTGCACCGATTTTGATTTGATAACAATGTATTATATTGTCGGCCTTAGCAGACATTTACCTTTCTACTTGTTTTTAAATTGGTACAAGCGTTAAATTTATTTTTTGAGCATGATCGAAAACAGGAATCAATTCGTGAACTAGGAATTAATTTCATATTCTCTATGTTTTCAAATTATTCAATTTTGGTATAATATTAGTCGTAGACATTTTCGAAAAGAAATTGGATATAAAGTTTTTTTCATTCACTGATTTTACTTTCGTAACCATTATCTTCCCAACACATTGTCCTTTAGAGATTAAAAACTTCTTCTTTATATTAAATATATTTTTGTAAATTTCAAATGATGTTCTCAAGAATCTCCAAATTTTCAAGTTCTAGCGATAAAAAGCCGAAATCAAATTCAATTTCGCTTAAAAGGTTATTAATTTTGTTTACTTCTTCTTACTGGCTCATTAGTTAATATTTGAAAAACTGCCAAAATAACTGAAAAAATATTCTGTGGTTCTTTTAATCGCAGACATAGTTTCCAAATTATATGTTCCATTATTATGCACAAAATTTGAAAACAAGTTACTAAAATGACAATTTTTGTGAACACATACTGTTCAACGCGATTAAGAGAATACTGTTAAGAAAAATTACGAGAAACATTGCGCACGACAACTTAGGGCCGATTACGGCGAATCCAGTCAAAAGCGACAGATAACCCCCAGGGTGATAAATTATCTTTCAACAACGAATGGTGCCTTGCAAGCGGAAAACATTATGATGAGGCGCAATAACAGCAGAATGGCAGTTATGTACCAATGTGAATAAGTTAAGGTTCTGTTTACCAGTAAAATGAACGATCATTAGCTATCACATAATTTTCCCTTTCTAAACTTTCACTTTCTATTCGAGCAGAACTGGATAAACACACTGCAAATAAACTCCTCATTAACTATCATTTTAAAAAACTGAATTTTAATTTCGGACCGGGCGAGTCATAATTCGTCCTTCAACCCAGATTCTTCAGGAAATTGCGTCCAACAAAACATCGACATTGTGAGCCGTACTCACCTCCGGAGGAGGAGTTTCACTCCGCAAACGCAATCTCTCCCATTAATCATCAACAATAAGAAAATTAAAATTTTTTAAGTAAACCGTGAAGCGTGGGTAGATTGTGAAAAAGTCGTAAAAACTTCTAGAATAAATTGCAAGAGACTGAACAGTGTGCGATACTTGGCCTGTTCAAAATGTGATTAAATGCGGAAAATTAACAAAACGATAAGTAACAATATTATCGTAAAAAACAAATAATCTGAACCGTTGGTGATTCTCAAAATTCTCTATTTGGCCAGAGTGTAAAAATACCAAAAATATCATGTCATAAAATCATCAAATAGTTTCATGGAACACAATTATTTTTTATAATTTAATCCTTGAAAATCATTTATTTAGTCAAGGGGAAAACCACCGCACAAGTTAATTCGTATATATTTTCTAGGTTTTTTTTTCATAAAATTTAGATGGTGTTAATATTTCCTATTTTAATAATTGCATTTATTTCGTTCTAGGACATGGCTGAATCAATGTGATAAATGGAGTCAGCCACACGCACAGATAGACACAAAACTGAAAGATTCATCTCAGTTGAACACTTTTGAAAATTTTACGTGAAACTGAGTGATTCGCTCATTTGGAACATTAAGCGGCGCCATTCCTCGCGATGTCTTGAAGTTTGGCACAAGTTGCGGACCTAGTTAGTCCAACGCTGGTTTGGTCTTCCTCTTCGGCAAGTACCGCCTTCTAATACATAGTATTAAGGACACTCTGTCAAATATTTCTTGCGTCATAGGTATGAATACATTACGATAGCGTTACTCTTTTAGGGTATTGGAATATTTGAATGGTTTACGGAATTAAAAAGAAAGTACAATCATAATAGATCGAATCATAGAGGTTTGAAATTTCAGTTCACGAAAGAATGTCTGCATGTTTTTCTTTTTAAACCTCATACTTGTAAAGTTGCTTGTAAAGTATAATTTTAAAATTGTGAACCTCGAGATATCGTCTGACGTATTTGGCACTTCTATGAGCTTCATGTGTATTTTGTATAGGTTCCTCATTTGGTGTAATGTTGCACCTGAATGGAAATTGGATGCGACTTTGAAATAACTTAATTTTACAGTTGATCTAGATATGGTGATATTGGAAATGCTTCATTTTTAGTTGTAAGGTTATATATTTCAATGGAGATGGTTCAATTTTCTTGATAGATGCGATTTTTTATTTAATGATTAAATTTTTTATTCAATGATTGAATGAGATTAACATTTTTATTGAACATTACTTACTTAATTGGCCACTACAACCTGGTACAGGTGTTGACATCAGCGATTCTGCGGTGCCATTTTTCACAATGTCTTACGGTCTAGCGCCAAGAAAGAAATGGTTTCTGTCGATTTGCTTCTCCTGCGTCTTCTCAATTCAGCGCAATTACCATATCTGGAGCCACAATGATAAGATCTAATAAGTTTATTTATAAGTGGCTTCAGTCTTTCATATAATTCACTCGACAGTATCTTGTACGCAATTTTCAGAAGGTTAATGCCACGGTAATAAGCGCAATTTGTGGCATTTCCCTTCAGCAAAGGGTTGAGCACACTGAGACTGCAATCTCTTGGCATGTTTTCTTGAAACCAAATTTTGCATAGAAGATTATTAATGCCATTAATCAACTCCTCGCCACCAGGTGGTGAGACCATTGTAGAATTTCAGTCGATCTTTGGGTTTGTGCTTGAAATTTCACGGGAAGTATTGTGGGAGTCATCAGCAGTAGTTCGCAGACTTTTAGTAATGTGTGGCTACTCCTCGTTGACAGTAGATGCTGTAGGAGGTTAAAAAAGTAGTTCATGAAGGCGGAAAGAGAATGCTGGTGCAGTCTCTCGTGATTGGATGCTCTGGACGTCAAATTTGCGGTGCGCTTGGTTGCACATTATTTGTTCGCTCGTAGACGCACCGCATAGCAGTCGCGCATCCAGAATGCTTTTCGCAGAATGCTTCAATCACAATATGATCAATTTGATTGCATTTTAATTGACTAGAGAAGGCCATGTTGATCTGTGCATATCGAGATGCTGGAATCTGGTACTAAAAATTTCCATATTCTATACCGAGTCAAAGGATATCAGTCTAAAGCTATTATTGCTTGTCATGTCCTGAATGTCCCGACCTTTGGACTGAAGATACCTTCCTTGCCGAACTTCATATTGACATTGCCAACAACGATTTTATCGTTGGATTTTTGGCATTTCTCGTAGAGAGTTTCGAGCTTGATGCCGTAGACTCCTACCTACTGCGAAGCCGCATCCGAACTCGTAACTTGGAACATGACCACTATTTAAAAGATTTCGCAGGACTACAGTTTTACACAGCCCTGGCCCAGCCATCACACTTGTTCGAGTGGAGTAACACCAACCTTATATTCATCGAGAACATCTTCCAGTTGAGTAGCAGCATCTGATCTGTAAAGAGACCTTACAATCCAAGTGCAATCTTTCAAATCATGGTCCTCGAAAAGTTTTTGGGGGGTTTCGTCATGAGAGTCAGTCCGTATACGAGGCTGGACTTTTGTCTTCACTTGATAAGTGGTTTCCGCGGCAGCTTCCACAGCTATCGCAGTACCGCACAACCCGAGGGGTGTGTTCTACGCTCACATTCGCTACTGCGCAAATGGCTTTTGGTGCAGTTCCCAGGATATTGTTCCCCGAGGAGGTAGAATGGGGGTCGGGCTTAGTCATCAAAATCTTCAAAGTTGAATAGCAAACTGTCGTTTTGGGTTCGGAGCTGGAGTCGTGCAAGGTGTACGGTGCTTGACAGCACTGAGTTCCACAATGTTCAAGTTTTTAAATATGAACATGTTTAGTCGATATCGGTCAGTGAAAAGGTCAGAGCTCTGCATTAACTGCTTCAAGGGATGCCATTTTATGCGCAAATGCAGCAGCCCTATGCGGTGTCGCAAATGCCTGGGCTGAATACAATTTCACTTCATCGACTTTAATTGTGCGGAGAATTGTTGCTCGGTAGAATACGAACAAAACTGGGAGCTCAAATCCTTACCAGCAGTCAATGATAGACAATGGGGATCAGCGATAGTATTAGCAAAGGTGTCATGTCACACATGTATAGTCTACTGAGTGTCGAAGATCATAAGAAAAGGTGACTTGGTCGAATGGTGTTATATCAATACTTATAACCAGCGAGACGATTTAGAAACTCGAGGGTGTTGTCAGAAGAATTAGCGGGATGCAACCTATAGTGGTATGATCCACCCTGGGTCGAAGCCGATAAGCGGACATGACCTTCCCCCACAGTTTCAGGCTTTGGCACAAACATGGAGCAAAAATGAACAAAGATCAACCTAGTGGTCAATTACCTCGAAGATAAAATTCCACGATTCTCCTCCTTAAAAATTGTGACACGAGTTATGCCATAGACTTACAAAGCCAGAAGGAGTACGCAGAATAGGAAAAGTAGAGAAACCGA
>JXPQ01012372.1:31538-46147 GCA_001014675.1 Ephydra gracilis
ATCAACATTAAAATCTAGTTTATGGCAAATTTTTTCGCAACAAATAAAACTTTCTTCTTCAGGAGCAGTTTCATCATGTGTTAGCATTGCAATGCCCCTCCTGAAGTTTGCTTCTCCATTGAGCTAACACAGTTTGCCTTGGTTAAGTAACGCGCTTTTATACTGAAGCCAGATTGTCCTATGATAAAATTGCTTTTACAGGCCAACACGCCGTTAGCATTCGCGGGAATTCTTGCCATGCAAATGGTAAATCTGCTCATATAAGTATTATTACACGCCCACGTTGAAATTGCCAAAATGCATATCAGTTTTAGGTCATACGGTTCAACCACTCTGGACTGTTTTTCGTACACCTGTCAAAGTATAGACCGATATGATCCGCATGAGCACAGGATTTGATTTAGCAATGTATATCCGTTCCTCAAACAAAACTGTAAGCTACGATATTCGCTCGATTTACAAAATTTGGTGCACACATTTTATGACAAAATGTGAGATCGAAGTTTAAATCTCCTTTAGATTCGACAAACTTTTTGCACCGCTTAACTCAAAACTACGAGCGTTAGTCTACTGAGGGCTTTATAAAAGAATTATGCAGCATTATCATTTAAATTCTTTGAAATTTCAGTATTGAGTGAAATTAAAGAATATCCAAATGCGTACCAAATTTGCGCGTGATTGCATGCAAAACAGATGTATAGAGGCTTCGTGAAGAATTACCCACAGTTTTCATTTAAATTTAACGAAATTTAAATATTGAGTGAAGACAAAAGTAATTAGTCTGTGTACCAGAAATAGGATTTATGGGATGCAACACACAGAGGTACCTCCAGTACACCCATGTGTGGTCGCAACAGAGACTCTAATGCTGAATTAAGCATCATTCAAAGTGTTACCAAAATCTAAAATGATTCGTCAGGTATCAGGTCAGGTTGAAGAAACTCTTCATGAATCATTATTTTAATTAAATTTCATTCTTCAAATATAAATAAGGCTATTTAAGGATTGTTTATGAAACATATTCTTGTTGCATGCTTAACCATTCTGCTTGCGCTTCCGCGGCTGCAATTCTCTCAGTAGTGTGCTTAAGTTGCCAACTCGGGAAAGGCTGAATTAAACTTCAGTCACGTCTATAGCTTTTGGAATCAGCAGCATTTAATATCCACCAAAAGAGCTAACTCACATCTGACTTGTCTCAATGAATGATTTTTAATGTTTAGTTCCGAATTAATTTTTAAAATTCATCAAATAAAAATTAAAGAATAAATCACGAAACAATAATAACATTGTGTGGTAACTTAGAATTCCTAAACTTTATCATTTTAATTTTATCCAATCCCTGCTTTAAAATAAATTGAACAGAAATCCAAAATTTACTACTGCTAATTTTCCATGGCTACTTGTTTAATACCTAGCGGTTTACATTTTTGTTGTATGCCGATCGTATAACGCAGGCAGTGGCCGCGAACACACTCTCACCGCAAATTCATATAATTAATTCATAAAACTTTTCAAATTAACCAAGTGTGGTACAAGAACGTTACTCATTGAAGGTACACGGATTCTCATTGCGATATTACTATATACGAACAGGCTCAATCCAGGAATCGATTTTGAAATACTCCTAAGTCTTTCTATCTCTCGCTTTGAATACGGATCTCACGATTTTCAACACATTTGGATGAAACATGGCTATAGTGTTTCATTTAAAGAGCAGCTTTGGGAAATTCTACAAAATCGGGTTGCTTTCGTAAACAGCTGCAAAATGACCGCTTCAATCAGAACAGAGTTCTTGCACAAAAGCTTTTAAATTTTTAAGGATATCTTATTGCAATTTAATATTGCATCAAGATATTAGTAAAGAAGGTTTTATACAGAAATTGCTCATTATCAGTTCGATGTAATAAAAAGCTGCCATACCAACTATGCAAACGGAATCAAGTTCTTACATTAATTACTTTTGTGTTGTTTAAGATACCACCGATTTTTTATCTTATCAAATTATATATTTATTTTCTCGTAAATATTTTAAATATTATATTTACGAATAAATAAGCTATATTTAACAAATGGTTATAAACTGTAGAAGCAATGCAAAGTTGCTTCATGTACAATTTTGTGCAGTTTATTGTTTTATTACTTCGTTGGAAATATAACTGCTTTCTTAAATAAAATTCAAAATTTCTGCTCTTTATTATACAGAAATTATTATTCTTATTATGCTTAAGTACTGTTTTCTTCAAATTAGCAGAAAAAAAAATTGTTAAAGTAAAACTTCAAGCAACCATTATCGGCACTATCGTGAAGTTATGCTCAAAATTGAAAAAGCATACTCAGAAGAAGACTATAAGCGAGTCAGTTTGGGTCGCTTCTGCTGCTTGCCTAAGAGTTCTTTTATTCCATAAAGCTAGCCGCTTTATAAAAGCAAATAATTATAAAACGCCAAAGCGTTGTAATACTCTAATATTACTTTGTACACACACGCATTCATTATATCTTCATTCTACGCACATTAGATCCATGATCGATATATTTTTTCTCAAAAATATTTGCATGTTTTCAGTCTATCAGAAAATCGAGTTAAGGCATATTTGATTAAAAAATTAATTTTTTTATTTGTCATTAGCTTATTTTTATTTTATGATTTCCTTTGCGTGTACATTATATGTATTTTTGTTTATTTTTGAAAAAATTTTTTTCTTAATTTTTTTTACGTGACCGCTTTTTTCAGATGAATGTACAGCTGAAGAGCACAATAAAAGCCACTGACCACATTTAAACAAGTTTTCGTTTCGTGCACAAAACACTAACAACTACGTAAACAATAAACAAATACCAAAAACCACAAAAAACATGAACTGCAACAACAAACATTAAATTATATAAATTTCAAAGTGCTAACTAAGCAATTTTAATTGAAAGTTTTTTGAGCAACAAGTGGTTCGTCAAAAAATCAGATAATATTCCGAAAGCAATTTAGTTATGCTGAAATTATGACAAACTTGATATTTAAGAAACTAAATGAAATTAAACAAGTTAAGCATAATTGTACTGAAGGGCGCTACGAGACATGCAAACAGTTCTGCGTCGTTGCAAAGCAGTCGCACATTTAAATGAGTTTGCATGCTAGAGTTTCTTATGCTAAGCAGCTCATATGGACTTGAACTCCAAGAGTTAACTCATTTGAATCGCTTGCAGTTTTTAGTTGCCCGAAATGTTTTAGCCATTCGAGGGTTAAGGTGAACGCTTATGTGTCCATTTATTGCAATGCCTGAAATCGTTGCAAATACTATATGTGCTCTATTCAACCCAAATATTGGAAGAAAAGTTATTTTGCATAAGTNTAATGCCTGGAATCGTTGCAAATACTATATGTGCTCTATTTAACCTAGATATTGGAAGAAAAGTTATTTTGCTTAAGTTACCTTATACGAACATAAGACCAAAGCAAGAAATTTAATACATCTCATCATGCAAGGCCAACTTCACGTGGCTTAAGAGTGGACAGTAACGAGAGCAGTGTTCCATATTGTCGGTGGTTTCGATAGAAATTTGTTTTAATAAATAGATTGGTTACATGGCTCACCATGGAAGGCATGCTTTACGTTGCTGAAGCATAGGCACTTGGAAGTGGTTTCGCCTGAAATGTATTTCGATGAATGAAGAGTTATTCAATCATGGCTAACTGGCGCATACAATTGAATCACGCAAACTTGCAGCTACTTAGGCTAAATGAAAACCAGTTCATTAAGTATTAGTTTGCTAATTCAGTGGTAAGCGAAAGGAAGAGCAAAAGTAGTGATAAACTCTGGCTAGAAGAATTTAAAGCAGGTCAAGATAGAATGTACCCCAATTAACTAACAGCACCAATTATAAATTTGATAAAAATTGGGTTGTAGCTGAGCCTGACGCTGGTTTACAGCTTGAATCTAGAGAGCATGAAAGATTCCAAAAATTTTTAGTGGTGGTGATTCTCAAGAAACTGCTATGATTAATAGGATTGCATATGACTTTATCTAAAGAAGATTTATTGAAATAAAATTTCTGGTTGACTAGGTTCAATTCCAATATATTCTCAGTAATGCTTTATAAGCTCTGGCATTTAGATTGCAAATTTTGTTAGAGCTACTGTCAATATTCACAATCACACATAGCCCAGATTTCGTGATATGCAGCATATACTTGTGTTCGAAGCTTTAACCTAGAGGATTACTCAATACATTCTACTGTTCAAATTCTAGTTGGTAGAATTTTCTTCGATTCCGTGAAATAGCAGCTCCACTCACTTTTATTCCTTAAATAATTTCAGAAACTGAACAATTCAACTGTGCAAGAGAATCCTGGAAAAAATCATTCTGCATTGCTTTAACGTCGGAATTCCCTACCAGCTTCCTTTTGTTAAGCAAGAGATTTTAGTGACAAATTTAACTCTGAGTTCATAAGAAAACTATTGAATTAATTTATAAGATTGTCTGAAAATGAATAGCTAAAAAGGGTCTATTTATATGGACTTATAAATTTATTAAATATTTTGAAAAAAAGCGAAAATTTATAGTCAGTTTAGACCGACAGTGTCATACACGTCGCTTTGGAACTGTTAATAGTGACTTAAACAGAGAGACAAAAACAGCAAAATTTTTCAAAAGTGTACTAAAATTTCATTTAATTTGCATCCAATTTTTAGAAGATGATTTAATAATATTTATTTCAATTAAATAATATTTCTTAAAAGTTTTGTCGAGTTTTCCTAATTGTGCTGAAAACCCTCTTTTTGTGCAGAAAAAGGTGTGCTGGAGATAATTCTAAATTTCGTTCAATAAGCTTAATTTCTAATTAATGCATGCAGAATATTTATTTTCACTCAAAGGGTGGAGCTAATTTTCTATTGAGCGCTTTTCTTGTATCAAGTATCCTGAAGGCACATCTGCGTTTCATTTCTTCTGATCAGAAGACTTACTTAAAATAATGCTATAATTAACTGATAATAACATTGAATTGAAAGCAAAGTGTAATTGAGTTGATTCGATGGGAGCTATTGGGATACCAAAAGATGCAGTGAACGTAGTTGAAGTTATGGTAATATTTCAAGAAATTTTAATTAAAACTAAATAAATACCCTATAGGACGAGCTTGCAAGCGGGCTTTGGGCATGTAATTGAACATATCAAACAATTACAGCAAATCGGTTTTAATAGCACTATCTTGAGAACCATACAGGTTATATGCCATACAGACAGACAGAGAAACAGGTATATGGACATCGCTCAATAGAGTTTAGTAACGTTTCTATGAAGTTCACTCTTCCTCGTTTTGCATGCTGTTCAAAGAGCAATAATATCTCAGTCTTTAACTGATGAATAAAAGTGTTCATTATTTCATAAAAATAATTTAGAAATGTTTATCAAAGCAAATCGGCGAAAGCGAAAGTCGCTTGTTACTCTAGCTGGTGAGAATATCTTGCATTGTTTATTTAAATTTCTAAGCCACTGGGCTATTAAAAGACCAATTACAATTACAAAAATATTAATTTAATAATTAATTAAGCTTATTATGGTGCTCAAAATTGTTATTAAAATTAAGATATGCTTGAGTGCTGCGACGATGCAGCTTTTATTGATTAATTACCTTTTAGTTGATAGACTGGACTGCCGACTGGTGTATTTTCGGAGAGCGTAAAACGTGCCATATCGCCGGAGCCGGCAATGAAGTGTGGTGGTTGATTTTCCATTTGGCTGCTTGCAAGCGGACATCTGCTCAGCAAACAGCACAGCACTACAAAGAACATCGCAAAATGGTCCGATGACCACCAGTGCCATAAAGAATAAGGCATAGCGTCGCTAGCCGGTTCTGGCTGTCTTACTGGTTGTACAACTTGCCGCCGATCGCCAAATGCACACACAAAAAAATAAAAACCAAATAAAAACCAATGAGGTGGAAAAGAAAAAAANAAAACCAAATAAAAACCAATGAGCTGGAAAAGAAAAAAATGCAAATATGAACCGGTATATGTGTACGCGTTTGCAATTATAAATTTCGAAACTTCAAATTCAGCAGCGCAACAAGCCACTCTAATAAGCGCCGCGGTTTCAATTTCTTGGCTTAGTATTTTTATTAATTCTTTTATTCAATACACCACTTGTCACTTGACGCTGTTGGTGTTGCGCATGTTTTCTGATTTCTTTTTTCTTCACTCAATTAAATTTTAGCTCGCATATCGTTATCCAGTTTCATGTGCATCAACAACAACGCAGTGTCAGCATTTGCTATGTTAGCTGTTAAATTTTAATTTTTTTTACGATTTTTTTAATTCTGCTTAACCTTTTCACGTTTTCATAAACATTCACACACGCACAAATATGCACGCTGTTACATGCACAGCTGCTGTAACTGAGGTTGCCTTTTCAAAAATTTCGTCTTGCAATTTGAATAGTAGCAAATATTTATGCTCTGACCTCGTCTACGAAACTAGTTTGCTATTGTGTTCTCCACAGCCGCAAACATTGGCTTGGCGATCTGTCTGCATTTATGGGTGGCACAACAAGCATTCAAATATTAAATTGCAAACTCAACAGAAGTGATTGTACATGAATGAATGCTTATTAAGTCGTGGCTAGCTCAATGCCGAGCACGTACTTAAGTTCTTTAAGATTAATTTAGTAATTTTTAGTGTAGATAATCACAAAAATAAAAATGTAATTGAATAAGCTCCATCACTGTTTCCTACTAACAGCAGTCTGTTAAGTACCTGCGACCTAGTGCTAGCAGTAATATGAATTGCTTCATCTAATACGTTTCTCCAGATCACGGGAAAAGTTTTGACAAATAAAATTGATTTTCAAATGCCAAAAGTTGACCTTGTTCTCTAATACTTGTCTATAGTTGAACTCTTAAAAAAACTATTCAGCAACTATAAAAAGCATTCATTTGAGGAAATCCGGTTTCATAAAAGGAATCGTTTAATTTTATTAAAAGCTTGCCGGCATTGGCAATCATTCCAATTCAACTAAGACCTCTGGACCGCATTTAAAAAAATAAACCCCTTGAAACAAGAATTTAATGGAAAAAAGCCAAAAATAGTGTTGGCGCTGCGGTGAAATTGGCTTTTGACAAATTCATCTATTTGCTCATTCAGTTCTCGCATCTATTCGACACTGGACAGAGAGAAACCGAGATTAAATAGCAAATTAAGTGACACAAAGCCTGCAAAAGTGCCAAGTTAATTGACCTATTTTCTATCAATTAAATTTAAATAGAAAGATAACGAACTTTTAAAGAGGACGTGTTTTGTATCAAATTGGATAAAATAATGTCGTGTTGTGAAGCAAGCTATCTGAGTTCAATTTGAAGCTGTCGAGAAACTATCACAAGTAAGAGAGATTGGGAAATTTAAATTTTTTCATACAGAATACCAAATCCGATTACCATTAATCTCTGAAGTTCTTGCATGATACTACGTGAGGAGTTGGTAACCTTTAGGTAATCAAAAGCACTTTCGATTACATGGATTCAAATGTTTCAGCTAATGCTCTTTATATCCATCATTAATTTAATTTACAGTTCAAAACTAGCACACGGTCCGAAAGGCAGCACTGAATTTATTTTTTACTAAATATTTTTTTTATTTTTTTTATTTTTCCTGTAATATTTTATAAAAAGGTCTTGCAAAAACATAAAGTCAGAAATATTATTTTCTTTGAATCAATACATAATACCCCCAGATTAGGACTGCTAAGTATAGTCAAATAATATTTCATGTACAGTGGGAACGTCCTGTTTTAGGTTCAAAAATAAATAATTAAATTTTAAGCCAATATATAATTTTTCTTCTTCAACAGATACAACTCTATTGATGAAAATGTTTGGCTTTCTGCTCAATAGATGACTATTAAACCATCTGCCAACTATCAAATCTAGTCACAAGCCCAATGTCGTTTTATTTTGGCTCTTATAAAAAACAATTAAATGAAAAGTAGCCGCCATTCATTATGCCAAAAACATGGCCTAAGCATACTGCAAGAATATTGAAAAGCATTTTGGCTTGCTGCATGACTAATTAGCCACTCGAAACACTAATTGCATCCAATCGCTTGTGCTGGTGTCACGTACACATATTATATTTCAATCAGCGTTCTGATTTGACTGCCGCTGGTAGACACGCAACGCGGTACTAATCGGCGCCAATAATCAAGCATCATCGTTTGTAGCATGAACGCTGATAAATCTTTATCATCATGAAATGAATGAACAATTTTATGCACCTAACTTTTACTCTGGCAAAACTTTGCTGGAAAAGGAAACTTTACGCGTAGCGAGCATTGAAGAGCGTTCATAGAAATGTGTGCTTGTCATGAAGTGTAATACTAAGACATCAGCACACTTTCTCCAAAGCTAAGTTTGAATTAAGAACTTTAAGTGCATTTGTCGCATATGTATGCATAATAGAAATTTGCATTGATTATTGTTAGAAGTGCTGGGAAGTAGTNTAAGAGTTGCTCGATGATTGAATTGAAATGTTTTCTACTCGGTCATGTTGAGGCTAGCAGCAATGGAGTGCTTTGTATGATGAATAACTGCTGCTGATGCCGTACACTTACTTCAATAAGCATCTGCTACGAAGACTTAATTTAATGAAAGCACCATTTCTTTTTTTTTTTGTGGCTTTGCAACAAATATGCCTAATAATAGCGCAGTGGTACCACATTTATAGCTTTTGTAGTATTAAGCATCTTTTGATTCAACAGTTATACTTTGAAAGTGCATCCGAGATCAAGCGCCTATCGTTATAGCATTACAAAATTTATTTGAGCTCAAAAACACAGATTTGTGCTTGGAATAAAATTACCATCTGCAGTCTTTGCTCCACTTTTGTATGGAAATCTTTTTATTTATTAATGCTTCGACATTGCAATTCGTTCTGCTGAACACAAAAATGCTTCGTAATGTGTATAGAAAGTTGTGCTCCGTATGTCAAATGTATTATTAATATTTTTTTGGCATATGGAAATGAATGCGCTGTGGGAACGTGAAGTATCAATGCTGGCAGCTAATCCAGCCATCAAAAAAATATTGATTCTATTGAATGTTATGAACACGGTATGCTAATTTTGTTGAAATTTTCTTTAAAAATTAATAAGGGAATTATTCGGATTTTTTAATTTTTGTTCCTAGTTTATAAGCAACAAATCTTTTGATTTATTCTAACGGCCAATGAAGAGAATACTTACATAAGCGAGCAGCGTATATTATTATACCTATCCGTCAAAGACTGATAATATGAATTTATTCGATGCATAGAATTAATTAATTAATTACTTCCGTCTATGTGCATTGTGTAGACAAAATCGCAGAATGATGAGAAAATCATATCAATGGGTCGAATGTACGAATATCTGTTGCAAGTGAACACGGTAATTTGAAAAATTTGTGATAGTTCATTCGGTTTCTGAACAAAAACAAATAATAACTGATTTTGGTCAACTACGGGCTAATCCAAAATTGCAGTTACTTCCGATACACATTAGCCACTGTTTTTATTGAAATGAGTAGACTTGCCGGGTTATTCATCGAAATTTGATGACATTTTTGAACTGATCTGGTGTTTTATGATGTTCCTTGGTTTGTGCAAAATGCGTCATCAATTTGGAATAGCTCACATTAAAATTTTACTCTCGGATGCACTGAATCGAGGATAAAAGCCAGAAGACTCTTGGTTGTTTCGAAATTTCTTTGAAAACGTATTCTTAAATGTTTAGTCGAATCAGTCTTTAAATTTGGTCACCTCACATTGGATTTTAACTCTTGATTTCACTTCACGCGTACAATCGCTAGTTGCTTCATTAGATTTAAATAAAATCTGGTATCTTTGCTTGAATTTACCTAGAGACATAAGCTAGTAGAATCACTGCAAATTATTGAATTTGGTATTGCAGCATTCTTGGTCCATTTTCGTCATATGCTTGAACTTATAGTGAAATTGCTCTACAAATTTGGGATTCTTCCATAGGCTTTTTATTTGTGATTTTCCTGATGGGAACAATAACTTGTCGTATGATGAAAATGTGCGTAAATCCGGTATTGTAGCTCTGTTTTTTTTAAATTAGTATTCTCCTTAAAATTTATATTTTAGAATTCAAATGTTATGCAAAAATGTAGCAATTTAGGTGAGCGACTGTGCTATCACCCACTGTTCTGTTTAGACTTATGAATCTTTTACATGTTCTTTTCAAATCGATATAAGAACAAAATGAGTGTAAAACCTATTGACTGCCAAGATAAGGTAATTGATAATTCTGAGGAAGGTTTGGAGCTTTTCAACCAAAACAAAGCCGATGCGATGGTGAAACATGGCTCTATTGATTCACACCAGAATCATTATGATGTGCACCAACTCCAAAGCGTGCAAAGCTGTAATAGTCGGCAGGGCAGCATCAGTATTTTCGGTTGCAGGTGATGTAATTTTTATTGGTTATCTTTATAAGGTAAGAACCATCAATCAACAGCAATTATTACAAAGCGTTACTATAGCCTTGGATGAACGAAATCGGGTGAAGCCCATTTCCATTTGAAAAAACAAGAATTAAAAAAGACAAAAAGTGAGAAAATAATGAATACTGCTGCTTCATCAGGATAAAGTATCGTGTCACACATTAATGCCAACAATGGGCTTCAAATTGTTTGCACATGCTCCGTATTCTCAACGTTTTGTTTTTTTCTTTTACAAACTTCAAAGAAATGCTCGCTGATATAAAGTATAAGCGCCGATGAAGAGGTTTTCCCCGAAATGAGACCTATTTCGAAGCTAACATTAATAATAATGGTAACATAAGAATTGTATCGAAAAGTAGACTATACACTATAAAAGCAATATAGCTCTCGAAGATAGCTTTTTCGAATAATAAACGCAAATTTAATTTAAAAAAAATATTTTTTCGTAAGCTATCGAGCCCAATTTATTCAACAAAACTGACCTCGATCTCATAAAACAATGAAGTGAGTAGGGTAATTTGGGAAAAATTCGCAAACTTTTGTGAATTGAAATAAAAGTGTCTGTGTTTTACATTTGAAATGCACAAAATTTATTAACAGAGACATACCAATATGCTCAGTAGTTGATCAACCATGTTCGACGCGCCGTGCGTCATCAAAAACAATAAGCGAAGAGTTGAGCTAGGCCTACCAATTTGATATACGGACTCATTGAAATAAAGGAAAATGCAACTTTGACTTGGTTTCAGAGCGAAACGAAGCAATGTGGTTATAATTTCGGGTTGATGTCAAAAAAGCCATTGAGAAAGTAATAAAAATCCATATAATTAAATAATTGGTGGAAAAATTATGTGTCTAAAGTCGCAAAGGAGTTTTTTCCTATTTATCAACATAAGATAGTGAAAATCNAATCAACATAAGATAGTGATAAAGGGGTCTATAAGTGCTACTATACAATAAAAATTTTGCATNTATCAACATAAGATAGTGAAAATCGTAATTGCGATGTTTCAAATGCATATGTTGAGACGTTCAGGGGTCCATAAGTGCTACTATACAATAAAAATTTTGCATTTTATAACGAATTCCGTCATTGCATTTAAAAAACTAACATTAGAATTATATAGAAAATTCAAGAATCAAAAAAAAAAATAAATTAAAGTTATCTGCTCGGTTTGTAAGAGAAATTTAAGTAAGATTGACACAGAAAGTTTAATTTAATAACAGATATGAATAGACAAAATTCAGAGAAGCAACCGCAGATCTGCTATCAAAAATTACATATCAACCTGAAGCATCCGAAAATGTTGGCGAAAGCTTATCCAATTTCACCATAGAGCTAAAATTGAGAAGCGTTCAATGCAATGAAAATTGCAAATGAAGAAGCTCACAGCAAGAATGTTTAAGTAGGTAAAGTGGAGATGTGTGTTCAGAAAATATTCAGAAAAACTTGTTTTTTATTGTAAAGTTTTTTTTAAACTTTTTTTTTATTATTCCTTGTTTTCAAAATTTGCTCCATGCCTGCGGACCTTTATTTGGGCCTTTTGGGGTCTTTATTTTTTAACCAACGATTTAAATTAAAAAGTGCATTCAAAAGCAACTTAGAATATCGGCACAATAGCCTTCTTACAAATTTGCATAGCAAATAACAGTCACCACTAAAGCACCATGCATACGTTAGAGTAGACGTTTGCTTTATGATGCATCAGAAAAATAATTGCAATAAAAACAAATAATTTAAAACCACAATCAATAATGTTTTTTGTGATACTTTTTCAACAAAAATTTCACTTTGCCGGACCTGACTGAGAGAAACTGGCTGTACTTAGCTGTGCCGTTGCTAGCAACGCAACTCATCGTAGGTAAAACACTTAGTCTCTTGATTGGCTAACTTTAGCTATATATTTGCGAATTCAAATGCTAAAGCAGGTATAGGAGAAGCTAGTAAACAGCAAACAATGATTTATTACGCATGCGCATAGGTTTTGGATGCTGTGTCTGGCTTGGCGTGATGCGAAAACTTGTTTGTTGGGCTGACAGCAAAAAACAACAGAAACAACTTGAATTCAAAAATTTTAAAACGTGAAACTGAACGCAAAAGAGACATTGCTAATTAAATATTAGCATTACGGTGCTAATTTACGGGGACAGATTGACGAATTCGCAGATTTAATGTGTGAAAGGTCCCACAAGCACTCACTGCGCAACAGTTATGCTAAGAGCAGTTAACTTTCTTTACTAAACGACGAACAGCTGAATTGTGTTGATTTCAAAATTCTTCAAATTAATTTCTTCTTATTACGAGTTTTTTGTATTTTTCGCTGATGCCAGCAGCTATTCTTGCGGTGGATGGTGCTGTTATTTCGCTTTATTTGCGGGCTGCTGCCGTTTACCGCTTGTTTTTGTTTTTTTTATGTTTCCTTTTTCTAATTTCATTCAAAACCTGCTTTCCGAAACTGGCTATTAATTTTAACCAAAAATAATTTACAAAAGAATTAAATAAAGAGCACAACAAAAACAATGAAGAAATATTGCTCGCAATGGTCATTTAATGTTTCGTGTGGCATGCCCAGTGCGCGTCATCCGCCAGCTGGCCACATGCAATGCAAGCATTGCTTGTATGTATATATATGCCAGTAGAAAGTATTTTGTTTATACAAAACAGAGATGTGCAATGAAGATGCAACTTTTGCATTTCATTGCTATTGACATTGTAAAGAGAAAATTCTATAGCAAACAAAGAAAAACGATAAAAATAAAAGTAAATAGAAGTTCACGCACATCGTAGCGCAACAGCAAAAACAAAAAAAAAAGAACACTTAATTAAATTCACTTAATAAATTGAAAGACTCTTTTTCAGTAAATTTGCATTTTTCCGTAAATTATAAAATTTTTTTAAATCACACTCAATATTACTTTTTGGAAATTAGCACGTTTCAATTATCGAATTAACAGCGTACACCTAATTTGACCAAAAAAATTCAGACATTTGTTTTCTTAACACTCGCTTTGTGTTCTTGAACTTCTGCTGTACACCGTCGTGTTAATAACGTCTTTAAGCCACGCTCGTGTTCGCACTATTGTTGCTTGGCTTTCTTGAGCTGCTGTCGCCAAGCTGCATTGTGCTTACTGTGTTGACTTGTGCGCTCTTACGTGGTAAGTATATTTGCTCACCACGAATACTGGTTTAAGCCTCGAGCGTTATGCTTTGTACAAATACTTTTCAATATTGGTACTGCTGGACTGTGTATGATTTTTGGAAATGTACGGGAATGCTTGAGTAGCAAAAATGCTTAGAAGTTCAACAACGGCACAAGAGCTTAGAGGCACAGATCCTACTTAAATATTAGAGCATTTTTAATTTCAACGTATCGTCCCAGATGCCGATGACCGCAATATAAACAAGTGCGACAATGACAGTTGCTTTAGCCGGATTAGAGCTCACACGTTATTTTGAAATACTTTGAATTAAGTATTTTGCCAGTAACTCAATACAAACGTTGAAATTTCATTCGATGTTACTTATTTGTACCACTTGAAAGAAAAATTTAAAAAAAAGTTCCATTAAGTGAAAACTTTAATAAACGAAAAATTCCTATTAATTCCTGTAACAAATATTGCAACAACATTTTATTACCATCGAAAATGGTGAGGCGGCAGTGATGTCATCGTTTAAAGATCAACATCATTTTTTTCCCGCTTAAAATTACGTTGTAATGTAGTATGAAACATCACCAGAACAATTTGCAAAGTCTATATTAATTTTGTTCATATATTTGTAGCACTCATAACCAGAGATCATCTCAATGAAATCGTTCAATATTTTCACTAACATTGATGGTGAGCACCAATACAGAAATTGTTCGAACGATGTTAGTCGGTCTATCTATTCCACTATCGGTCCGACCGTTCTTAAATAATAAGCAGAAGCAAACAAAAAGGTGATAGTCGGCTTTAAACCGGCGATATAGTACATGTCGCTTGATTTATAATAAAAAACAACACACTTGTTTAAGTAATTGCATTAAATGCATTAATTTCTAAGCGCAAATTTTTCAACATGCTTTTTGTGGATAACATAGGTGTGTGATTTTAACGAATCATATTTTTTTTTTTTTTTTTTT